>SNQJ01S0295683.1:0-10566 GCA_010110895.2 Picea sitchensis | reverse complement strand
CAGGAGAAGACTGCGTTCACCACTCCTTGGGGAACCTTTATGTACTCCAAGATGCCCTTTGGATTAATGAACGTCGGGGCTACATTCCAAAGGGCCATGGATATAGAATTTGTGGGAGAGAAGGACAAATTTGTCCTCATATACCTTGACGATATTACCGTGTATTCCAGCAGCCATGAGGAGCATCTGAAACATCTGAAAAGAGTATTCTTAAAGTGCAGGCAGTTTGGGATTTCACTGAATCCCAAGAAATCCCAGTTTTCTCTAAGAAAGGGTAAGCTCTTGGGTCACATTGTTTCAGCCGAAGGTGTCATGATTGATCCAGCATGGGTGGAGGCCATTCAAAAGTTGTCCTTACCAAGGTCAAAGAAGGACATTCAGTCATTGCTCGGTAAGATTAATTTCGTCAGGAGGTTTGTGCCCAACTTTGCGGAATTAGTCAAACATATAACTTGCATGCTGAAAAAGGGGGCTGAAGTAAAATGGACAGACAGTGCGAGAAACTCTTTTCAGGATATCAAGCAAGCGATCATAGAATCTCCTATTCTGATCATCCCAGATTACAGTAAGACATTCTATATCTTTTCTTTTGCTTCTTATGACACAGTTGCAGCAGTCCTGCTTCAGAAAGACGATGAAGATTTTGATCATCCCGTGGAATTCTTCAGCAAGACACTCAGGGATGCGGAACTGAGGTATGACCCTATCGAGAAACAAGCTTATGCACTCATAAAATCTTTAAAATCATTCAGGGTTTATATCCTTCATTCGAAGGTCATTGCATATGTTCCCTCGTCTTCTGTAAAATATGTTTTGACGCAGCCGGATATCGATGGAAAAAGGGCGAGATGGATAGCAAAGATGATAGAATTCAATATCGAGGTAAAGCCCACCAAGATGGTAAAAGGCCAAGGCCTCGCCAATCTTTTAGCAGAGGAAAATTATAAGTTGCTGGATATTAATTTCATAACAGAAATTTCAGGAAATTCACAGACAGATTTGGCAGCAGAAGGGCAGCATGACAGTCAGCAAGTGGCACAACATTTGTCCTCCTATGAATGGTATGCTGGCATCATACATTTTCTGCAAAAACTTGAAGTTCCTCCTGAACTCAGTTTAACTCAAGCTCGGGCTCTCAAGCTTAGAGCTATCAAATTCTGCATCTTTAATAATCAGCTGTATTGGAGGGACCCTGCTGGCCTGCTTCTCAGGTGTTTGGATAAAGAAGAGGCTGTCGAGGTAACATATCAATTTCATTCGGCTGACTGTGGTGGTCATCACTACTAGAAGACTACTGCTCATAAGATCCTGAGGGCCAGATATTATTGGCCTTTTCTCTTTGCTGACGTGTGCGCATTCGTCAAATCTTGCGACAAATGCCAAAGATTCCCCGGTAAGAAGCAACTCAAATCTTTACCCCTGAGACCCATTGTGGTAAATGGCCCTTTCCAGCAGTGGGGTTTGGATTTTATCGGTGAAATAAATCCTGCATCCAGTGGCCAGCACAAGTGGATTTTGGTGGCCACTGATTACTTCACGAAGTGGATAGAGGCGATCCCTACTCAGAATGCTACACATCAGGTGGTCATAAAATTCCTCTACGAAAATATTTTGAGCAGATTTGGATGTCCCAAGAGGCTGGTGGAAGATAATGCAACAGTGTTCAAATCAGAAGCATTGGTAGACATGTGTGAGTCCATGAGCATCCAGCTGGTACACTCGACTCCATACTATCCTCAAGGTAATGGCTTAGCCGAATTGTCAAATAAGATCTTGATAAAGATTATAAGAAAACTGTTAGAAGAAAATAAAAAGAGCTGGGATTCCAAATTGAAATTTGCTCTGTGGGCAGACAGAGTAACCATTAAAAAATCTATAGGAACTTCTCTTTTCAAGCTGGTTTATGGTACTGATGCAATCTTCCCTGTTCAGTTAGTATTGCATGTGGCTAAGTTCTTTCAGGAAGAGCAAACTGAGCAAAATGACATGGTAAGAAGGATGTTGGATTTGGTTGAATTGCAACAAACTCGGGAACAGCTGGTAGACAGATCAGAAGCACATCAGATGCAGATCAAAAAGACGTTTGACAGAAAGGCCAAAACGGACAGTTTTCAGATCGGTGACTGGGTTCTGAAGTGGGATGCTCTTCGACAGGAAAAAGGCAAGCATGGCAAATTTGATTCCTTGTGGACAGGCCCTTTTATGATTACTCAGGTGCAAAACAATAACACTTTCATTCTACAAAATCTGGAGGGTCAGGAAGTGTTCAGTGGCCTGGTAAACGGGCGGTTTCTAAAACTTTATTTCATCTAAGACTACAAAGCCTAGACATTGTAGATAGTCTTAGTTTTTAGTTTTCAATAACTCCATGCCCAATGGAACACTAGCAGATAGGTTAGTTTTTAGGTTCTTTTCCAGGAAAGGCATTGATTCTATGGTTCTTGAAGCCTCACAGGGAGGTATTCATCCCCAATAGGAGCCATTGTTAACTCCCCAAATAAATCATTGGTTTTATTTGATTATTAGATGATAGGTTGGTCATTAAATTTGATTTCTAATTTTTTAGAGTCTGTTTTTCCAAAATAATCCCAAAAGTCATGTTGGTTTTGGTTCGGTTAAGAAATTGGAAAAACAACAGGATTCGGTGGTTTAGGCGAGCCACCAGCGTGCTCATTAACCACCAAAAGTTTTCAGTTTCATCAGATAAGTGGTCGATACAAAGGGAAAACAACCGCCGAAAATGTTTGAACGGGCAAAAAGAAAGCTCGCGCTTTCGCACGAGCCAGATGTCAAAAATCGTTGCAATGATGAAGAATACAACCGCCGAAAGATCGCGTTGTGGAAGATGATGCTCATTCGTGGGGTTCAACCGAAAGGTTCGAAGTGCCTGTGTATTATCCACTGCAATAATCATTTTCAAATCCACGCAAAGTGGTGATCGCCAGATACGGTCACACGGAGCTTCCCTCCTTTCCAATGGCAGATACATTCATCATTATTAACAGGTCATTCATTCATTTTCAAACTCAATGTGTTATAACGAAACCCGAGAATCGTTGAATTTAACTATCAGCACGCCAGCAAATCGTGGTTTTCAAAATCTTGATCCCGCTTTCTCGGGCGATTGGCATGGTGTCTCCGAAGTTCAGCCAGCATTTCGAGCCAAGGAAATATGATAGGGTTATCGGGTAAGTCTCCAAGCTATTTCCTTTCAAAGTTTTATAAATACAATTGCCCCCGAAAAGTTGAAGTTTTGGCTTTCCCTGTCAGCCTGTCATTCAAATTTGGATCGGTATCCTAGTCAATTTATCAATCCTATTCTCTGTCAAATGATTTCACCGTTTGTTCATGAGTAAAATCGACTGTATCCCTAGCTCCCAAAAACATTGTTTTCCAAACACCTGGTTACCTACAGTTTCAGACACAGTCAGTATTGAACCATGGCAAAAGCAAGCCCTACTTTGAGGTCAGAAGTGGATGGCATGTGGTATTTTGAAGAACACCCAGAGGTTGCAGAGTGCTTTAAATAGGTCGTAGTTTTCTCATATTGTGAGAAATTGACAGTCTTCCACCAACAAGTTGCTGAAGCATTTTCCCTCTCATACGATGGAAGGATCGCCAGAATAGGTAGGGAGGAGTTCTTTATAGATGAAGCATCTATCGCCGAATACACAGGGTTGTCTAGGACAGGGGTTTGCTAGTTCAAAACTTCTTCACCTTCAAATGTTGAGTTCAGGTCCTATCTGTTGCCAATCCATAAAACTTTGACATGGAAGAAGGACATTCCCATGTCCTATCTGGAGCTAAAATGGCAGACATTGCTGAAGGCGATTTTGGTATACATAACCTGTGAAGGGCGCTATAACAGGGTGATGTACTACCATTTCAAACTGTTGAACCACTTCATAGGCAGAGAACACTTAAACATACCTTATTTCTTTCATAGAACCTTGATCAAGATGGCAAAACAGGTAAAATCGCAGCCTTCTAAAGTCACAAGCAGGATATCACATCAGGGGTTGATCACCCTCCTTGTCAAAGAAGCTCTTTAGAAGAAGCAAGTAGAATGGAGTTTCTTCTTGTTCTGGAATGAGTTTCAGACAGAAAAACCTCCAGAGATAAAAGAAGAGAGGGCTAGATGCCGAAATGATCCCACTCTCAAGAGTAGTCATAAGAGGAGAAAGGGAATTTCAATGCCTAGAGATTCTATCAAAGCATCACCCAGCAAGCAGGGAGGAACCAAGAGGAAGTTAAAGTTTGAAGACAGAAACCTTGTCACAGGGAAAAACCCTCTCAACCTACCCTACAGTGACTCCGATTCAGAGCAGGAGATGGAAAAAACACAGGATAATCTGCAAATCAAACATAATACATAACTGAAGACAGATATACCTCCATCAAAGCCTTCAGAAACACATAGGCAACCGAAAGCAGAAGCCTCATCTAGCAAGCCTCAGAAAGGTAAGACCAAGAAAATCAATAAGCTTCTGCGAGAAATTTATGAGATGGAAGTACTTGAGAGGGTAATTAAAAAGGCAAACACAGATCTAACAGAAAGGGTTGTTGAACTATTCAAAGAGAATGAAACCCTTAAAGAAAGGCATGATTCAATCAAAGGTAGAAACAGAGAGTTGATTAGGGAAAACATGAAATTGTACAGGCAGCTAAGGGTCCTAAGGCTCAAGCTAAAGAAGTTTGAATCATCAGAGGAGGAACAAACTAGGTTAGACACCTTAGACAATCTGGTCACAACCATAATAGATGTAACAGATTCTCCTGCACAGTAAACAAAGATTCGAGGGTCTGCTCGAATCAAGACTACAATATCTCAGAAAGCATGAGTGTTTAAAGAAGTTTCAGAACAGTCATTTTTGAAATTTTGAAAGGTCTTCAAAGTGAAACATTCAGTGGTTTAGGCAAGCCCCACTGTGCTCATTAACCACCGAAACAGGCGCTTTCGGTGGATAACTCACCCAGGAACTGTTCCAGTCAACCACCGAAAGTCTTTGTGTCCAGAATTCGAATAAGGTTTTGCACAGGTCGGAGATTTTTGATATGAAAAGGTTTGGAACCTTTTCCAATGCATGTCTAAATAATTATCAGACTCAGTTCAGCTATCATTTTTGATATATGATGAAGAAAGGAATTATTTCAAAGGTATATGGGCAATTTCATTTGAACTAAAAAGCAGGGTATTTTGCCACATCATCCAACTCGATTTGGTCTCCATGGGAGAATGATCTTTTACCTTGGAAGGTTGTGTACACATCATCAACATCAATTGAGACAAATCTGGGATTGACCTCGTTTTGAGGAAATATCCCACTCATTTTGCAACAGTTTTTGACTTGCTATTTTTAGTTGATTTGATCCATGTTTTTAGGATCAAATAATTGTTTTGTAATCTTATAAATATTAGAAAAGAACATGAACCAAGGGTTCGATTTTGAGTGATACTATGTTGTTACTGTAATCACAGACTTATTCTTATTATACAGAAAATTACAAGCTTCTTTCAGTGGTGTTTGTCAGATCTTCTCTTCTCATCTCTGATAGCTTATGAGTGAGGTTCTTTGTTGATGCTCATTCAGTCTGCATGTGACTGTCATCTCATTTGCTGATTGATTTAGTTGATGATCATAATTTATTTCTTTGGTTGTTAAATCCATTGTAATTGTTGGTATGAAGTATAGTCTGGTTCAATAGCCTTTTTCCTCCTACATTCAATCAAACTTTGTCTGACTGCATTACTAGAAAGCCTTGTAAGATTTTATATTCCTAGACAGTCTTGAGTACACATTCCGGTACGTAGATATTCATCTTGATCCATAAACCATTTCAAATATTAAGAAAACATTTCCCAAAAAGAGTTAGTTACCAGGCATCTCCGACTTACAGCCTAGGAGATTTTCCTGGAGTGATAACATGGTGAAACGAGGTTTCAACCACCTTCTCCCACTTCCATTAACTACTTTCATCGGGATCGGGACAGAGTCTGGAATCCATGCATGTTCTCAGTGATCCTCGTGATTTATTCCAATCGATCTTAGTGCCTTTAAACCACGCAGATCCTTTCCTGATACCATCGTAGGTGCTTTTGGCCTTTGGTGTATCCCCATCCATCGCTCCATGTGACCTCAGGCCACGACCTAGGTCTCCCTTGTGAAATTTCAGGATTTTGTATTTTGGGAGTTTTCACTCCATTCAATCTCAAAAATCTCGATGCTTGATCTTGCAAAATGGTCTAGATCGATGATTAAACTCGCATTGAATTTGATGGCTAGGATCGGATCCTCGAACAAATTCAGCCACCCGTCGCTTGATAGGCACTTACTTTTCTTTATGGTCATGCTTTCCATACGACCCTGGGTTGTGATCGTGGGACAAATTCCCAGGTGCTTCATGATTTCACGTTTCGTGAGTTCACACTGTGTTCCATGTTGAAGTCTCTAAGTCGCAAAATCATGATCGCTCGGATCAGGTGATACACGTCCCTTTGTATCGGATGGCCTAGATGGATATCGACATTTCAAGACCTCGGGCCATCGGGATTTTGTGACTCAGGCTATTGGGACCTCTCTCACTTTAGTTTTCCCGAAATGAATTCCTCTGTGTTCGGATCTGGTGCCACGTGTCCTACTGGGTCAGATGGCTCTTGTTGATTTCAGATCTCAGGGGTTTGGATCTCTCACAAATACTTCAACAATGTTTCGAACTCCCGATTCCTACGATTATAATTTTTCATTAATCTCTAAACTTTGAATTTCCACACCAAACCGAAATTTCTCACTCACTTGATTAAGGCCCATAACAGACCATTTTAAGTGCTACGCCTGTGCTTATGGTTGTGGCCTCTGTAAATGAATACTTGGATGATTGACTGAGGGCTCAGGAAGGAAAAAGGATCAGGGAAAGAGACAAAGAGAGAGAAGTGATTGACCTCAGAGAAAATAGAAAGGCTTAGGGAAGACACCTCTTAGGAAAGAAAAATAAGAAAACTATAAGATGAAAGGAAAAAACTCTACGATTGGGTCTGCAAAAGGGGAAGAGATAAGCAAAACTATAAACTTAAGCAAAAACCCTAAATTCACAAGACTCTGACAAGATTATGTGATACAGCCTCTCTCCAAGAGCTCCCTCCTCTCTTAAATAGAAAATATCATCAAAATATCCTTAGGAGGTTGAATCCCATCTCTTTCATTGGATTCTAGGCCTTGGAGCTAGGTGGCAATAGTCAAAGAGACAAAAATCCAACAAACTGCTAATTTTCAGGAAATTGTTGGAAGTCATTAATATATTGTTTCTGACTTACGGAATGACATATTTAATGGAGCTAAAACTTATATGCATGTGTCCCTTGACATTTAATTGATCCATGATAATTCATTCGAACCCTCCTTGACAAGTGATAACCTCCCAACAAGGCAAATATCCAACAATTATGAAAAACAAAGAATTTGCAGCACATTTTGTAGTGCACCGGATTTTTAATTATTTATCTCAAATGTCAAACTAGGTAAGGCCGAAATTTGGTCATCAAGTCAACAAGGATATCATATTCCTCCACAAAAAATTTCAGATAAACCCACATAACCGTTTTGGATTTATGATCTAATTTGTAAAAGCAATTGCTACAAGAAATTCTGTAGCACATTTCGTAGTGCTTGTCTCAATTCGCAGCTCCTAAGCCAATTCGTAGCACCAAAGGAAAATGAAGTAGCCAAACCATTCCTGACCTAAAAACAAGAAAAAAAATCTCATGGAGTACCTGATGGCTATGAGGTTATTGTTGGTAATTTCATATTTGCACTCAGATGCCTGCAAGCTTCCCAACCTCTAACCCTCTTCCTTAACTAGTTTGCAATGCCAGTTTGCAGTGCCAACTCAATCATATATTGCACACTCTGAGGAGGATTTTAGTTGATGGTATGAAATAATACCTGGAGATATGGTTAAATATAGGCTCTAAAAACCATAAATCCTCCTTTACATGATTAATATTATGTGTTAACATCTGGCTCCACAAGGGATGGAGACCTCCCTGTGAAGCTCCAAGAATCATGTAGTTCTAGTGCCTTATCCATTGGGATGGTTGAGTCTTATTCAAATACCTAAAGAAAACTAAAAACTGAAATGCTTGGAAACGAGCTTATTTATATACATGACCCTACTCTAACTGACTTTTACAATTTTCTTAGGTGAAAACAAACTTCCACCATAGCCACTATTGGCACAGGGGAAGACCCAGGATTCAACACTTCAACAACGCACCAACAAAACCCTAACTACTGGCCCTTTCAGCAAAACCTATGAACCAGATGAACTCTCACCCGAGGTAGAGACAAGGGGGTTGCAGGACTCAAGTGTCTACAACCTAGCTGGGACATCGATCTGTGATCACGATACTTAACAGAGCACTTAGCCAATAGTATGCATTTAGTTATAATTCTTATTCACATCGCAGATTATCCCTAATTGTAGATCAATGTAGTATTAATCAATATCAAACACATCTAAGAATTCAGCACATAGCATTATAGAAGATCTAGCATTTATTCATGTATCAAGCACTAAGCACAAATGGATCTACCTATCATATATCCAGAATAGTGCACTAAGAAAATATAAACATAACCATCATGAACACACATCACAAACCATAATAACATGGGATATACATGGTTCACCCCAGTGTGGGGCTATGTCCACCAACTCTTCTTCTTCTTTATTAGTTTCTTCCAATCTTCTTACATGCACCAAGCCACAGATCCAACTTCGCAAAGGAAAGGAGATCTACACGCAACTCACTATATGCTCCTTCCCCGAATCACATCAAGGAACAAAGCCTTACACCGTCTTCACAGGTTCTTTCACAAATCCGATCCGAACTACAATCACACAGATTGAACTACTCTCACACTTCTTTGCACATAGCCAACACTAGCACTTAGCACACCGACCTTTTTTTACATCACCTAGATACTTATTTATACATTACAAAAGGGCCTAAACATGGGTAAACCCATGGGAATACATCCTATACTCATTACATAACCCTAAAAGGCCCAAAAACCCCACAAAAAGGGTGAGATCACACGATATCTGCTTCACCTAGGCGCCCCATCTTCGACCATCTTGTCGATGTTCCAAAAATGGTCAAACATGACCAACATTTCCTCAAAACCTGGTCAAGGGCCAACAGGCCCCCAAAAATAACTTGTGACTTGTCCCACATCACTCTGATCTGGGAAACACTGCTTCAAAGGCCTCGAGCTTAGCTCAAGCTACCTCGATTTGTTGCTTTGCGAGAGCCTCCTGCTCAGAGAACTCCTGAATGACTTGCTCGGTGACAAGCCCTTCCAGGTGTTGTTCCACTGTTGTGACCACCTATTCCAACTATGATCCTTGTCCCTCGAGCTCTTCAAAAAGTGTACATGCTTCATCCTGCACCGACTGGAGTCTCTGTGTCACCTCCATAACTTGGCTCTGGATGGAAGTGACATGTTGTTGAACTATGCATTTCTCCTGTGGCCTTTTCATCTTCTCCACTACTATAATCATTTTTAGTTGCGCTTGCATGGTGGAATCCTGTTGTTTCTCCTCCTGGAGATGTGCATAATCTCCTTAGATCCAGGTCTTCTACAAGGCACTCATAGGTCTGCGCACTTCGGTCACTAAGTTACATACATTATGCGGCCAACGCCCTGATTCTTTCTACTACACTCCTGGTAGTTTCTTCCCTTTGATCTTGTACTTCCTACGGAGTGCTAGGAACTACTTGAAGTTCTAGCTCTGCTACTCTTGCTTGGAGCTGTTGAATGGCCTCAGGGAGCTTCCCTACTTGACTCTCTATTGTCTCTTATTCTATCTGTGCAAATCTCAGCATAGAGCGAAGTGCTCTATTCACTGCCTCTCTAATCCCAATCTACTACATGAGCAGATGATCTTTCTCTTTCTAGATTTTCTCTCTGTCATCCTCGAACTTCACTCTAATGTCATCTTTCTCTTGCTGCGCAAATCGAAGTTTCTCTAGGGCCTCCTCCTTTTCTTTCCTCAAGGCCTCTATGGCCTATTCGTTTTCCTCCTAGACTCGATGAAGTCAAGTCTCTATGGCATCTACTATCCTTCGAAATTGGGTGGGCTCATCCCCCAATTCTACACCTTCTGATGATGATGGTGCAGTAGACATGATGGGGCTCAAGTAGATGGCTTTCTATACCCCTTCATCTCTGCATCGATTCTTTCATACATCATCTCCTTCTTTGCTTCATTTCACTGCAAGATAACCTTCGAATCATCTTCTACCACTGCGATGATGAGGTCAACATCATCCACTATGAGCACATTTTGTGACTTGGGCTTGTTGGCTCGGGATTTGTTCCATTCTAAGGGTTTCTTTGGATAAACCTTCCTTTTCTTTGATGTCTCTGCCACTGTTAGGGGATCCTTTGGTGGTGTTACTTCACCCTTTTCTTTCTTGTCTTATTCCCCTTCATCCTCTTAGTTTACTTCAATGCCTCCTCCTCCTATAGGTTAGTCAGGTGTAGTTTCCTCCAATGCACTGTC
>SNQJ01S0295681.1:0-10572 GCA_010110895.2 Picea sitchensis | reverse complement strand
AATTATACCTCCTAGTCTCCTATATATACCAAGGAGACATTTTCATTTTGAATCATCTTGTACATGAACATTTAAGTGGGGTAAAAGGAGGTTGCCCCCTCGAAGAGGTTTATTATCTGAAATTATCTCTTTTTCAAGGCATTGAATACTTTTTCTGAGCTTTTTCTATGCTATATTGGTATTTGGTTCTTAACAGACTGGTTCTACTGGGGCTTGTATTTGACTATGAAAACCTTTGGCATATAACTTCTTTTGTATTTTCCTATTCATGTCCATAGACAATTGTTTGTTATATTTTCACATGGATATGCAGTGTAATTCAAATTGGCAGCCATGTATGCAAAATCAATACAAATTGTAATGAGCAACTAGTTCTTCTAGTTGGTTCCCCATCACTCTACTTCTGGGTTTTTATAATGTATTTTAGCCATCGCAAATACTTCTTTGATATCACACATTAGGGGGCATATGTTATAGCAATATTTGTCTCACCCTATGCAATCTTGCACAAAAGGCCTTTTTCCATTCCCTATGCAGAATTGTCATCCCTTTTTGCAAATCCCAGAGCTAAAAATACATTTTTTCCACATATATGCACCTTTCCTACTATACAATATGCGTATACGCAGTTTTCACCACTACAGCCCATGTACATTGGGATTTGTGCCCAAAAATGAAAAATAGTGTTAGGTTTCCATGTCATGAAAGGAGATCAATGATCCTTGGCCTTCGATATACTAGAAACATTCCTACTCAACCCTTCAGTCCCAATTGAAGGCTACAAATGTGCCAATTCCGAGCTATGGAAAAGAGGAGAAAGAACTCAACTTTGAGAGAAACACTACTCTGGAGGAATTATTCACTTCACATTGAGTCTACATCCCTTTGTCCTTTAACTCTGAACACAGTGTTCAATCCCCAAGCTCTTCCCTTGATAATTGAGAACTTCATTGTCTCTCTTACATGAGCTTGCCTTTGGTGGAGGATTGAAGTGGTGGAGGCCCAACTGGAAGGAACTTAGTTTTTCAGTTTCGAACTATGTCGACATGGAAGTTTGTAACTTATTCACTTATGTTGATCATATCTTAATAGAAATACTCTTTTCTCATCCAATTGATATCTTGCAAATATTTGAATTATTATTCCATGGGCGTATTTGTTATGAATGTTAATGGATTATGCTATTGAATGTGGTAACATAATATATTATCACCATATGTTTTCTTTGCTTAGCTATTGAGGACTAGATATAGGTGTATTTCTTTGGGTCAAGTGCTCAATGGTGGACTTCATCAAACATCTGGATGAGGTAGGCCTTTTATCTTGTCTTGCTAGCATATTTGTTTATATAGCATACTTGAAAATAGAGTTGATTTCTGCAGTCATTTCCATTTGTTATAGTTTACCCCTAGCATTGTGAATATGAAATATAGAACTAGCTCTTTCTACCTTCTATTTATTTGATCTGTTTTTAAATTTATGATTGTTTGGTTTCTTGAAAACTCCATTTCCATCATCTTTTAGCATTATAATTTTCACAATGCTACTTGGTTGCATGAGTCATTCCTCTTCATGTCATTCATTGTTATGATTATTGCAACTTACATGAGTTATTGAACATATTTCACCAGCAACGTCAAGATGAAACCCTTACAACCAATCGTGAACAATGAGTATGATGTATTTGATTAAAGCATGATTTTATAACAATTGAAATACATAGTAAAGAACAACGAAGATCAAGAATATATAGAAAGGATCAAAGCCAAAATCATGATTCATTATATTATTCACATGAGGTTTAATATTAGAGTGCAAACCTTCGATAGCCACCTTTAAGTGTTCTCATAACTAATTATAAGTAACTTATAATAATGAATATATATTAAGATGTAAATGTGGTAGTCTTAGGACTTGATGATTAGAGATAAATTGCTAAAAATACTCACTTTTAAGTGTTCTCATAACTAATTATAAGTAACTTATAATAATGAATATATATTAAGATGTAAATGTGGTGGTCTTAGGATTTGATGATTAGAGATAAATTGTTAACAATACTCCTAAGTAGTTCTCAATGAAGCCGCCTATCAAGGTCTAGAGAACAACTGTAGTATTGGTGGTGTATTTTATTTGAAGGATAGTCATTTTATTAAATATAAAGAAATATTAGGAGGTAGGATAAACAACTTCATAGAGTTGATGGCCATTCGTTCTCTATTGAAGCTATATTTGAACAAATAAATTTTCCATTTTCAAAGACAAATAAATTTTCCATTTTCATTTCTTTGGAAACTCAATCTTGGTCATTAAATGGATGAACAATAAACATAGTATACAATGTGTTTCTATGGGAACTAGAAAATTAGATCAAAGGAATTTTATAGTTGTTTTTGTGCATCATATATTCCCATGTATATAGGGAGTTGAACACTTTAATTGATACATTATACGAGGATGGTATTGTAGATGGTGTAGGAAACCACTTTAATTTCTATCACTGGTCACTAGTGTGTCTTACTTTAGAGTATCATAGTATATTTCTAATGTTTTGTTTTGTTTAAGAATAGTTGGTAGAGATTAAAATGGAAGAATGTATTAAAAGTGAAACTTTATGGGATGTTTTGTTTAAGAATAGTTGACAGAGATTCAATTGAAAGAATGTATTAAGTGAAACATTATGGGATGTTCTTTTAAGTAATTTTTTGAACTAAGAATGGATTTGAAGATGGGAAATTAAGAGGATTCATATAGTGATAGGGACAGTGGTTAGTTATATGGTCATTGTATGTTTAAACTAGGGTACTCTAGGAATGTACATCTAGTTTTTTTTAAATAAAGTTTTTAGTTCACTTAAATAATTTATATTTAATTATATTTTGGAATAAAATATGAGATTTTTTCCTCCCAAAAACTATGAGAAACACCTATGTGTTAGAAAAAGATGGCATGAAATTTAACTTACATTCTTTGAATGAAGAAGTAGTGAAGATTGGAAATGTGATGACATGTCAAGTCTTGGCATATGTGAAATGGAGTAGAAAAAACCTATGTAGCATTAAGTGGAATAAAATGAAGAGAAGAGAATTAGTGTTATAGTAGTGACACTTTTGAACGAAATGCAAGTCTTGGCATATGTCAAGTGGAGTAGCAAAAACAAATCTAGCAATAAGTGGAATAAAATGAAGAGTAGAGAATTAGTGTTATAGTAGTGACACTTTTGAACGAGATGCATATGAGAATTCATGATTACCATTTAATATTTTGTGTGGTGACTCTATTATAGGTTAAGCATAGTGTACATCAAAAGAAAAAAATATGGTAGTTGTGGAAGGCAGAGTTGATGCAAAAGAGTGAACATGAGTGTTTTAAATAAAAGAAAAGAAAAACGAGGAGATGCTTGAGAAACAAGAATTTACCAAGTTCGTTGACAAATTGGTAATAGTGTGAAAGAGGGATGATGGGGATGAAATAAGAACCATTCCATGATAGTGGTTTGAGGAAGTGATCTTCATTGTACAAAAATATTTTAAATAGTTGTTAGAGGTGGAGGAGTGGCAACAAATCATAGAGGAAATATTGGTAATTACAATGAAAGTGAACTAGGTGATGAAGATGAAAAAGTTAAGCAAAAGTGTGTGGAGTTGCTTATAATTTCATATTGCAAAGTTGTGGAAGAGACGAGTGAAGAAAGGAAAGAAAGGACAAACAAATCCAATGATTGTTGTTTTATCAACAATATTGTGAGCAATACCAATCGATCTAGCACCAAAGTGATGTTCGTAGTTACAATGAAAGTGAATTAGGTGAAGAAGATGATAGTGGAGCAAAAGTGTGTGGAGTTGCTTATAATTTCATATTGCAAAGGTGTGGAAGAGACAAGTGAAGAAAAGAAGAAAAGGGCAAAGAAATCCAATGATTGTTGATTTAAATCTTGTGAGCAATACCAATCGATCTAGCACCTAAGCTATTCTCTCTAGCAATTTAGATTGCTTGATTTTCTCTAGAAATTATATAAATTGGCTGCATACAAGGAAGAACATGTGTTTGGCTGTGGTAGAAGATGTTGGTAATTACAATGAAAGTAAACTAGGTGAAGAAGATGAAAAAGTTGAGCAAAAGTGTGTGGAGTTGCTTATAATTTCATATTGTAAAGGTGTGGAAGAGACCAGTGAAGAAAAGAAAGAAAGTACAATGAAATCCAATGATTGTTGATTTTTTAACATTTTTGAGAAGAAATCGATCTACCACCCAAGGGATTCGCTCTAGCAATTTGGATTGCTTGTTTTTATCTGAAAATTATATAAATTCTTGACATACAAGAAAGAACATGCTTTTGGCTGTGGTAGAAGATGTTGATAATTACAATGAAAGTGAACTAGGTGAAGAAAATGACAAAGTTGAGGAAAAGTGTGTGGAGTTGCTTATAATTTCATATTGCAAAGGTATGAAAGATACCAGAAATGAAAAAAAAGAACAAACAAATCCAACAATTGTTGTTTTATCAGCAATCCTGTGAGCAACACAAATAGATCTAACACCCACTTGATTTTTTCTAGCAATTTGGATTGCTTGATTTTCTCTCGAAATTATATGAATTGGCTGCATACAAGGAAGAACATGCTTTTGGCTGTGGTAGAAGTTGAATGAGTGGTGAGAAACTTTAGAGTGCAACTTTGTTGAATGTAGCTTGCTCATTTTGATTAATAAAATTTGCAATATTATGTTGTAATTTAATTCTAAGTAATTAATTGTGTTTGATCATCATAGTGTATTATGTGGTGGATTAATCTGGACCTATGAAATTGGACTGGTTTTCTTTCAATATCATTTTTATTCTGATCTGAATTGCAGAGATGCTCTCCCTGGATGCATTCTTTTTATAAGTTGTTTATTTATGAAAATCAAAAAATAAAAATAAAAATATTTTCAAATAAAAATAAAATGATAAAATAAATAAATTAACTTATTATCATTTTTTTCTCATAATCAAAATTAATCTTAATATAGATTAATCAACACCATCATAATCCCAAACAAATTTTATATAATATAGGATTGTACATGAAATATATAAACAGAAGTTTTCAAAATACACTACAATATGCACGATATTTATATATACAAACATATTTTGCAAAATACACATATCCGCATTTTTTTTAATATAACTTAGTTCCTTTTGAATTGCGTTTTTCATTTTTATCTATACACATTGGCAGCAAATTCGGTGCATGACATTGACAAAGCACATTTGGTTGATCTAACGATATAATGCATCTCAGTTAAAGAAATGAAGGAATACTAACTCCCGACTTTCAAGCTGCGGCGTGCAGATTGATATTCGAAAGTAATGAAACTTTTTATGGAAGAGCAGTACTCATTATTACATTCATGGAATTGTCTGACATAACTAAGAGAAAATTGTACTGGCCATCAATGGTTATATATCTGTATACTTGTGGTCTTCCCTGGAATGTGGAAATGGCGACCAGTAAGTGTAAAAGATCATAATCATGGCTAATTATGCCTTTCTGTGTCTACCTGACAGCGTGTATGAGTTCCTTTGTAAACTGCCCTCAAATCTTTACAATCATTATACACCCGACACCTTTAGCGTTGGAATTTGGCTAGATTTCCTACGTACAATGAATTGAAACTCATCACGAATTCAACTGAAGATTATCGGGCGATGGAGGGAGCTTTCTGCAACCCAGTAAGAGGTCACGATTGAATGAAGGATCCCAGAAATACGTATTATGTTATACATATCTTCAATATACGCACTGTATATCAAACTAACTATTTTTTTTTATGGAAAACATGTATGTGAACGTGTTGGAAACGGTTACAACAATTCATCCATGAATAGGATTTCAGATCCTATAAATGGGGGTTGGTTGTAATCAATGCTACCAAGTTACAATATTGATGAGATTACATTTAATAATCAGTTTTTAATGTACATTACTATAAATTTGATGTATGCCCGTAGAGGCTGTGTGTGTCAGAGAGGAGTGAGACCCGACTGTAATCTCCATTAGCTGAATAATAAGATAACCGATACCTATGCTTGGTGAACGTAGCCCAACATTTGGGTAAACCATGCTGTGTTCTTTATCTGCATTTGTATTGATTATCTTATGAAAATTTGTGTTTCTGCATTTGCAAATTACAACAGAACGTAATGATGGAAGCGAAAAACGTGTAACAGGGGTTGGGAATCCAATCCAAAAGAGAAGATTGAGGCGACCAACGAAAATAGAATAAAGGTGGTTCTGTGGTTGTTCATGGAACGGTAAGTTCGACATATACAAAGAGACTTGTTGTATCTGCCATTCTCGTCCCAGTCGATTCAATAAATGAAGGATTACCAACTGCAAATTCTTAAAAAGATCTCGTTTGAAAAGATTAACAAAAGTAATATAGCTTTTTTTATTAAATGAAGATCTGTAGGCATTATTCAGCCCTATTCACTTCTCTTCTAACCGGACGGCACGTCTCCATGACCTTCTGATATAACTAATTTATATAAAAAAGAATATTGTAAAGGCCATCAGTGGTCATCTATCTAGATAACTGCGGTCTGCCCGATACAATAAAGAGAGGAATGTGGAAATGACGACGAGTAAGTGTAGGTTTACATGATTATACCTGATTCTATCTAAGTACATCCGGATCACTACAATCATTATATATCTAAGACCTTTGGAGTTGAGTCTGGCCGGATTTCTTCTGTCTATAATGGCTTAATTCTAACTTAATATAATGTTTAACCGTGTGAACTACGCACAAATGAGACCTATCAATAATTGCGAAACCAGAATGCAGTTGATATTGCGTGTGGAAGTAGAAAGTGCTGTGCTTTTGTACCATGAACGGAGGAACGCGAGTAGAATAAACTGAAACTCAGGACGTAAGTTTCATAATGTAAATCTTTTAAAAGACGAATCATTGTAATTGAAAATAATGGAGAAAGCATCAGTTGTAAGCATCAGTTATAAGTTTCAGTTGTAAGAGTTAGTTATAGACGTGTTAAAAGTCAGTTCTTAGTTAAGATTCTAGTTGTCTTTAGTTTGCATGTAACCGACTTAGTCGAGTCTTTTTCTATATAAGGATGTAATCCATCTTCATTAAAAAAATACAGAAGTGAGCATAGCCTCACTGTATTTGTTTTGCATATTTTGAATTTTTTTTGGTAAAGCGTTCTTGAGGGAGGCAGCGTGAGTTCTGTGAGGTGCGGAGTCCCCACAGTCTGCTATAAAGTCAGGTGCGAAAACGGAAAACGTTTTCTTCTACGCAGGCTGGATAAAAAGAGAACTCGTGGGTTTTTGAGATCTGACTTGCATTTGTGAAATAGCGCGTGAGGTTGAAATCGCGTGGAAGAGTGAGCTCATGAGAGTTTATTTTGCTGGTGTATTGCAGCTGCGTTTACTTCATGCATAATTGGAGCATTATAATCAACTCATTTAGGTTTACTTTATGAGAATTGGAGATGCATAATCAAATTATGCCTGAGTTTCTTGGCATGCGTGGTTTTTGAGGATTGGATGAGTTTTGAAAAAGAGTGTCACGACTTGTGAAGTGCATGCAAATGAGAAAGGGGATATATATATTTGTGAATTTTGAATTTTTTCAAAAAAAAGGTTTAAACTTTATCTTTGTGAGTGAGGTATAAGTTTTTTTTAATTATTTAAAGTGGATATTTTTTATATAAAAAGGTGAACAGGGAGTTATAAGTTTATGCATGTGTATTTAAAGTAGATTTCAATGCATGTGAAATTTATATATTATTTTTATATATAAAGTGTTGTTAAGGATTTTTGTTTTTGAAGTTTTCTCTTAAGAAACCTGAGAGTCAAGATTGAGACGGAACGGTGGTATCCGAAGGCAGAGCGACAGAAAGTTACATATCCTTGGTGATCTACTTGCAGAGATTAAATTGCAGCGATGGTGAATCCGCTGGCAGAAACCTACCTCAACGAAGTCAACAACTTAGATGGCTCGAACTTCATTAACTGGAAATTCAAGATGCAGACGCTCATGGAAGGCTATCGTGTCTGGAACATTGCGAAGGGAACTGAACTGAAACCTGATGCGGCTGCCGGTGTGACAACAACACAAATCCAAGACTGGGAGAAGAGCAAAAATAAGGCAAAGGTATTGTCGCGCATGTCGGTTAAAGATAGCATAATTCCACATATTAGAGACACTACAACTTCTGTTGCAACATGGACAACGCTTAAAGCATTGTATGAAACTAGCAACACTAATTGCATTTTGTTCCTGAAAACTAAATTGCTAGGCATTAAGATGGATGGAAATGAATCTGTTTGTTCATTTTTGAGTCGTATTAAAGAGGTGAAAGACAAGTTAGTAAATATAGGGGAAATTGTTTCCAACGTTGATCTGGTCACTATTACCTTAAATGGTATGCTAGCAGATTATCATATGTTCATAACAGGTCTTGCAGCAAGGGAGAAACCTCCTATATTTGAAGAACTGACAGGTATTTTGCTGCAAGAGGAAGAGAGGCGCAGGAATATGAAGCCTCAGAGTAAAGATTTGGCATTGTGGTCAAATAATAGATCTGCGAGAGGGAGATCAGGAGTAAGAGGCAGAGGAGGCAGTTCATGGTAGAGGCGGTTCATGGCAGAGAGGCAGTTCATCGCAGTGAAGACAATCTCCAAATCAAGGTATGCAATCTGACAGGAATGAGTCTAAGAGTTGTTTTTATTGTGGTCGACCTAGACATATGGTTAAAGACTATCATAAGAAGAAAAGTGATGAGGTTAGGGATAAACCTAGAACACATTCAGGGCATTATGCAAAAAAATCTTCAAATCAAGATCTCAGATTATTTATTGCTAATGATGATATTGATGAACCCCTGAATTTTGACTCACGGGATCTTAGGTTGTTTGTGTCTGACACTGCTTTATCTGCTGAAACAGATGATTCTGATGTCTGGTTTGTGGATTCTGGAGCATCAGTACATATGACTTGTAATAAAAATTGGTATGCTAATTTTAAAGAAACACATAATGGTGCCAACATATATCTTAGAGATGATCGCGCTCATCAGATCAAGGGATATGGAGACATTCCTGTGACATTGATGAATGGTACTGTTCGTCACATTCGCAATGTGGTGTATGTGCCAGGAATAAAGAAAAATTTGATCTCTGTGTCCACCATTACAGATCAGAAATTGAAGGTTGAATTCTTCAAGAATTATTGCATAGTGAAGGATCTGCTGGACCACTTCCAAACTATTGCAACGAGAGTCAGGGCAGGAGGTCTATACAAACCTGATGTTACCAGCAAAGCACATCATGCATTGACTTCTGCAGCTATGCCAACAGAGATTCTTTGGCATCAAAGGTATGGACATATCAATCATCATGATTTATTGTTATTACAGAAAAAGAATATACTTGAAGGACTTCCCATGTTAAAGAATGAGAAGGTTGCTTGTGATGGATGTGCATTGGGAAAGATGAACAAAGATGAATTCCCCTCTAATCCTGATAAGAAAAAGAAAGATGTGTTAGATCTTATGCATATTGATGTTTGTGGGCCTATGCAGACTAGGTCTTTAGGAGGTGCATTTTACTTTCTATTATTTATTGATGATTACACGAGATACACATGGGTTTACTTCCTTAGACAAAAAAGTGATGTTTTCGAGTACTTTAAGGAATTTAGAACCATGGTGGAAAAAAAAACAGGAAAATTCATCAAAATCCTCCGTTCAGATCAAGGGGGAGAATATAAATCAGGGGACTTCATCAAATATTGCAAAGATAATGGAATAGTACAACAGTTTACAGTACCTCACACTCCACAACAAAATGGAGTCACTGAAAGAAAAAACAAAACTCTGGTAGAGTGTGCACGCAGTATGATGAAAGGTAAGAATATTTTAAATGTATTTTGGGCCGAAGCCATAAACACTGCAATTTATTTAAAGAATAGAAGTCCAACAAGGTGTCTTGATAATGTTACTCCTTTTGAAGCCTTGAATGGTTCCAAACCTGCAGTTCATAATTTGAAAGTATTTGGGTGTAAGGCTTTTGCACATATTCCAAAGGAGAATAGAAGGAAATTGGATGCTAAAGCCATTAAATGTATTTTCATTGGGTATTGTTCTGAATTTAAAGCCTACAAACTATTTGATCCTGCTACTCACAAAGTATTTGCAAGTAGAGATGTACTTCTCCATGAGCAGGAAGCAGGAAATCATGACGACAACAGTCATGAGGAATGGCAGAGACTTCTTGATGAAGGAGTTAAAGAAGAGCAGCAACAACCCACACAACAACAACCATCCCCGCAGCGACAACAACAACAACATGAAGAAGGACTCGGTGATATGGACAATTCAAGCAGTCACAGTTCACATAGAGGTGAAGACACATCTTCACAAAGTGGGGAGGAAGATAATCAGTTGAGAAGATCTTCAAGATAGATTCGGCTTCCTGAGAGGTATAAAGACTATTCCCTAATGAGTAGCATTTCAAATGTCATAGAACCCATGAGTTTGATGAAGCTAATGAACATGATGAATGG
>SNQJ01S0295680.1:0-10407 GCA_010110895.2 Picea sitchensis | reverse complement strand
GGGAGACTAAGGGATTCTAAGGAATAAGTCCCCCACCTTATTGCGCACCCTTTAGAATCATCGTGAGCGACTGTCGCAATCTACTCTCACGACATCGTGGGTCCTCTCGAACTAGGTAATCGTTAACCTACAGTTCGAGCCACGGCGGGACTGCTAGTAGGTTGTGGCAGGGTTGTTTTCCACACCTCTCCCTCAAACTCTCTAGTATTTGTGTGTGTGGCCCCTTTACTCCATATGTGAGTCTGGTCGGAAAGCTATCATCATCTTGCATCATCAACAATCGTGTCAGAACATGTCCACATCATATCATCTAATCAAATGTACTGAAGTCATAGTAAAACAATCAAACCCCAATAGCACACTCCCTGACTCGATCTAGAGTCCAAGGGGTTTCGTCGATGCCTCTGCATCCTCAAGGTCCAAAACCCTGCACACTTAGTAAAACCGAGTCAATAGCACCTGTCTATGTCAATGTGGTAAACATCATGTTATCTGTCATAACACATCATAATCAAGGACAAATGTTTTAATATCATAATAGTCCGGATCACTTGCGATCAAGTGTCCTCAAGGAATAATTTTTCTCAGTGCGCCAGAGTGGGATGTTACAGTTGTGCAGCCTGATTATCTTCCTAATTTAGAGGTCTTTTTTTTTTCAATTGTGTTTATACTCCATGAATTCACTCTGCGTAACACTGTGGATTCCAACACATAGTTACGCAGAGTGACTTGAATGCACGACAAAGGCGTTGGTCATAATTACTCAACGAATAATATTTTGAGATTGCTTACATAAAAGGAATGGTCAACAGAGTGGAATATGTGTTGAGTCAGAGACCCCACATATTCTCAGTGATACCTCTTCAGACGAATCTTTGAGAAAATATTATAACTATACAATTCGAAGATGACTGGTATAAAGAGGTTAAGGAAAATGTTAGACAAGACACCATGATGGTACCAAAGTTTGAAGGTTATACATTGGACAATGATGGATTATTCGGGTATAACAATATAATATACATACTGCCTAATAATGAATTACCGATTTTTTATTCTGAGTGAAGTGCATCAAGGAGTGTACATGGCTCATCTGGGAGTCACGAAGATGAGGGCAGACCTTAAGCCTTTATTCTTCTAGAAATGAATGAAAGTAGACATCGTTAGCTACGTGGCGAGATGTATGGAATGTCAACAAGTGAAATTTGAACATAAACATCTAGCAGGGTTACTACAACCGCACGCTATTCCAGAATCGAAATGGGAGGTCATTTTGATGGAATTTATTGTTGGATTTCCACTGACTGCAAGGAGGAACAACTCAAATTTCATGGTAGTTGGCACTCTAAAAAAGAGTGCACATTTTATTCCTGTGTGCATAACGTATCACGCTCCATACTTAGCGACATTTTTTATCAGTGAGATTCTGATATTACATGGTGTTCCAAGAAGGATCATATTTTATTAAGGATCGGTGTTTACAGGACGATTTTGGACCAGTTTCCAAGATGCTTTGGGAACACAACTGAACTTTAGTACAACGTATCACCCTGAGATAGACGAGAATATAGAAAGAATGAACCAAATTTTGGAATATATGTTTCGTATGTATGTAATGGACCAAAGAAACATTGGGAACAATTTTTTCCACTAGTAGAGTTTGCATACTGTTGGCACTCTATAATTTCTCAGGCTGAAGAAGAAATGGGCAGAGGTAACTACAAAACCACTTTGGATTCAAGGATCTAGCCCTCCAAGGCTCATAGAGGGATCTCTCTGTATGATTTATCTTTGTTTTGTGGGAATTTTAGGCTAGTTATGATAGTACAGGGTTTGTTTTTTTTAAAATTGGTTGGCTGAAACAGGAAGGGAAGGTCATTGAGAAATGGAGTCAAAGAGGCTTAATTCAATCAAGGCAGGTTCTACAAGAAAACTTACAGGGAAGGGTAAGCACCTTTGATGGATTCTTGAAATTGTTGAATGATATGAAAGAAAAGGTGAGGAAAGAAGATTGTATCGGAGAAATTAAGAATTCTGAAACTAACCCTCTAGTAGAAAACACGAAAATTATACAAAGCCAGAAACAGAGTGTACTTTAAAACAAATTCTTCTCTTAATATTCTATTGAATAATTCAGAAACAAGTCAATATGTAGCAAGGAAAAAATATTACAGAATAAACACTTCACCAAAAATATATGCCATAGGAATCCTGAAATCTTGACTCGTATTACTAAAATTTGATTAAAGGAAGCTCTGTGAGTTGTTTTACAAAATTAGTCCCATTCTTCCATAATGGACCCAATTAGTCAACCCTTATTACATTTGAATTATAAAATATATAGAAATATTATCTCCCAGGATCAGGAGGTTGACTTCAACAACCTGGCCAAAAATAGAAACAAATCGCTCAAAGTTATGAACTGTCTGCCATGAAAAAAGGGTCGAACTGCTGAAAATAGTGGTGAACTCAGACACTCATATCCCCCACAATATGACATATGTGAAAAAACTAAAATAGGTTATTTTATATGACACTATTATGAAGAAAAAACTCTCTCTGGTTTTCAAAATTCATCTCCAGATTTCAAAAATAGCTACCGAAAAAGCATGACAAAATTAGGAAAAATGGAATCCTGAAACATAGTTCTCAGAGATGGCTTCAATTCTCCCAATTTCTGATACCTGTGAAAAAACTGAGAGAGGTTATTTTTCTTCAGCCCAATACGGAGAAAATACTCTCTCGGTTTTTCAAAATTACTTCTCATTTCCCAGAAATTCTCTCGAAAGATAGGTGGTCAAACTGGCGAAAAGCGGTTTTTTTTATCTAGGGGAAAGTGGTTTTGGAGGGGGAAGTTGGTATTTCGGACCCCCCTAGGGGAGTAAGTGGTATTTGAGGGGGGGGGGAGTGGGGTTCCAGTAACACCTAGTGGTGACAAGTTTCCAAGTGAAAACCACTTTTCCCGGACTCCCCCCCTCCCCACCCCCTCTCTCGTTAAAGTTAGGATGGACAGGGGGTCCGTAAAAATTTACGAACATAGATTTTAATTTTTGGGATGTGTGCGTAAAGTGCATGTTTTTTGTTTTTTATTTTATTTGTTTTATGTTTTTTTTTACGTTTTGTTTTATTTTTTTTTATTATGTTTATTTCATTTCATTTTATTTTTATTTAACTTTTTCTTTATTAATGTTTTAAGTGTTTTTTATTTTATTGTTTATATGTATTATGTTTTTATATATTATATGTATTTTTTATTTTTTTATTTTTTTATTTTTTGTTTTTTAGTTTAATTATTGGATTAATTATTGTTAATTAGTTACAAGCCTAGGTTTTAATAAATTATTAACTAATTAGTAATTAATTTATTATTAACAACCCTAACCTAGTTTTATTAATCTAACTATACTAATCTAATTAAATTAAATTTATTAGTCTAATTAACATGAATAGTGCCACTAACCATTTGTTATTCACCTATTTTTTTTATCCTAATCTTGTTTATTCATGTAGGGAGGAAAATGGCAGAGGGGTGAAGAAATGGAGGGTGAGGGAACGAAGGGTGATGAAGGATCGAGCGAAATGGATGGAGGGAGAAGTGAAATCAATCGAGCCCAGCAAGTCAGATGTCTTCATCACGAGAGCAATGCCAAATAGATCGTCAAAGAATCAAATCACCTATGATTATAGTACCCCAACATAACATCCACTTGGGGATGGAATCTCTCTCAAGAGGTTACAAGAACCACAGAACTATGAACACGCATACCAGTGCTTTATCCGTTGGACAGATCCAAAAAAAATATTCTGCAACTTGTACCTTTCCTGATCTTTCGACTGAAGCCCATCAAACTAGGGATTGAAATTTTAAATTGAGATTGAAAATTTGTTGAAAGGGATGCTCAAAGAGCTGAGCTTATGATCCGGATTATTTTCGGCACGAAATGAGAGCGGAGATATAATAAATAAATGCACAGAGATATTGTAGATATTCAATAATATAACATAAATGTATCATAGATGTAACCATAAACACAGATATACAGTAATACACGATTTCTATTAATCAGAAAAATGTACAAAGAATGTAAAAATACAGAGTGAAAGACTCGCTAGAATGGTGGCATCTTATCTCTGAGAAGAGATGTGACGGCTACTCGCATTCGCAAGAAGATGATTACAATGAGGCTCTGAAGGCCCTTTTACAATAAAAGGGAATGCCAAAAGTCCTAAACATCTAAAAACCTAACCCTAGGAGATGAAGTGCCAAAAGTCATGTGGGCCTCGTTTGGGTAAGTGAGTACATCAACTTCCCGGGGTCGTAACTTTTGCATACGATCTCCGTTTTAGGCGTGTGATAGCTCATTGGAAAGGTATCGTCGAGGAGATTCATTTTGGGGGCTAAATATGCCTTCAACTATCATTTAGAACCTCGATCTTGAAAAACCTTCATTTGGGCCCTCAAAATGGTCCCGAAAGTTAAAACCTACTAAAAATAGTAAATTACCAAAATTGCCAGAAATCCGTTTTGAGCCATTTAGAAAAGGTGGGTGGCCACCGATATCCACCTGGATCAGCTTATTTTCACACTGCTACCTACCCTATACTGCTAAAAATCTTGTTGAATCAAATAATACAAAAAGGCCAATGACGCCAATCAAGTAGTTGTTGAAACAAGTGGATTGCTTGACTGTTTGTTAGCACAATCAAAACGACAACTTGACCTTTTGTCCACTAAATCAAAACTGCAAAGTGTGATGGCCACCGTTGAAAACATGATCGATCTTTTATGCTGAAAAAATCTTCCATGTAGTCTATTATGGGATCAGGAAAGACAACCTATTTCTTGACTTTCAACAAATTTATAGTCAGAATTGGGTATGACACATATTCTTTTTAGATCATTATACAGTTCCTGATATCAATGCAAATTTTCTGCTGAACTTTGAAATGACACTCCTGTTAAACGAGGCCATGCAGCTGATTGCCTAATCATGTCTTGATCATAGCTTCTTTTAAGCTTGTAACTGGAAAATGAACCATGAGTTTGACAACACAAGTCATCCAATGCATCAACTATTGGATCTTGCATGGATTGAGATGGTTTTTTTATTGGTTCCAATACAAATTCCTTATTTTCTGTGTTCTTATCATCCATGACATGATTAAATTTTTTCTTCAAAAACTGTAGTGAATTGAAGGTTAATGGTATATAGTTATAATGTATTAATTCATCTTCTGTTTGAAGATCAATGTAACTAAGGGGATGTAAATTTGGATCAAAAATAGCTTCTATGTCATCGATGACATCTCCCACTGATTCATCAAAACATTCTCCATCCCTACTATTGAAAATTTTGTTATGATTTTCTGTCAGAATTTGAAATGAAGAGAAACATAAAGGCATAGATCTTTCACTTACTCTAAGATTTTTCGCATTTTCCTCATTGTTGTCATAATTGTTGTGCAAAGGATTATTGTCATATTTGATATGTAACTAAGCTCCATTCTCCCTAAAGAATGTCATTGGTTGCTTTGAACAGTTGGCATCTATTTCAACCACATAATCATCATCATATTGATCATACTTGGGTAGATTATCCAGGTAAGAAATGTCATAAAATATGCACATCATATCAGTTGGTTCTTCCTCTGTAAGTTGAGTCTGAGTCTCATATTTGACCAAATTGTGAATTGAATACATAAAGTAATCACTTTCCAATCCATGATACCAAGGGTGAGTTGCAAAGTGTTTGGGAACAATGACCCTTTCCTCCTTTGTAACCAATGGAACATGATGTCTTTAAACAACAAGTTTTTCTCTTATGATAATCCTATGCAACATTTCTTCCATTGTACTTGCCAAAATGTCTATCTTCACCTCTGAGGATGTTAGGTGCTCCTTTTCTTTGTTCTTTCTGTCTTCTGCCTCCAATTTTGACCTTTTGATCAACAAATGGGCTTCCACACTTATTTCACTATATTGCATTTCTTTGAGTGTTGTGGTGTTTCTTTCCCTCAACTAAAATTCCATTTATGGATCAAAGGAATCTAGATAGTGTAAGAGAGCTAAATCATGAGGAGGTTTTATATCAACCGGCATTGAATGATAGACTTGATTGAATCTCACTGAAAATTGTTGCACTGTTTCTCCTCGCTATCTTTTCAAGTGATCATACTCTTCCAAAATCAGGAAGAGATTCCTCTTGATCACCCATTGATCTAAGAAAACTTTCACAAAGTAATTGATATCAGTCATGCTTGCATATGGCATATCTTTATACCATTTCTTAGCTCTACTTTGCAAAGATAAAGAAAAAATCATGATACTAACATCACTTTTTTCCACCTAAAAAAGGTCAAGATAATTTTCAAAACCTTGAATGTGTTTTTTAGCAGTGATGTAGCCATATTCTCTGTCAAATCTGGGAAGGTAATTATAGTAATTGATAGGGAAATCATGTAGTATGGGTAGTAAGACAAGAGGCTTGTATCTATCTCGTATTTTTATAGGTGTAGGAGTATGTACAGGGATCGTAACACTAGGCTTAACCTCTTGAGGTTCATCAGGTATAACATTCTCTTCATAAATTTTTTAAGTATCATCTGGATCAGGATCATGAGAAGGGAATAAATAATTAAAAATAAAACCTATCATATCTTAGATAAACTTCCAACTTAAATACCTAATATTTTTAGATGGTATGGTCATCTTTTAGGTTATTCCTCCAGTGGAGTCTTTGAATTGGAACTGATCTAGAGTTGATTAGAGTTGTCAGGTGGCTGATTCATCCTTCTTGTGTTTGATTAGTGTCCACCATCAATAATTAGATTTGGAACTTGATGTGCTTTATGAGGAACATTCCCCAGTATGGTCACCACTATGTTAGCACTCTATAATTTCCCAGGCTGAAGAAGAAATGGGCAGATGTAACTACAAAACCACTTTGGAGTCAACGATCTAGCCCTTCAAGACTCAGAGAGGGATTTCTCTGTATGATTTAGCTTTGTTTGCTGGGAATTTTAGTCTAGTTATGATAGTACAAGGTTTGGTTTTTTTTAATTGGTTGGCTAAAATAGGAAGGGAAGGCCATTGGGAAATGGTGTCAAAGAGGCCTAATTCAATCAAGGAAGGTTCTACAAGAAAACTTACAGGGCAGGGTAAGAACCTTTGTTGGATTCTTTAAATTGTTGAATGATATGAAAGAAAAGGTGAGGAAAGAGGATTGTATCACAGCAATTAAGAATTATGAAACCAACCCTCTAGTAGAAAACACATAAATTATCCAAAGTCGGAAATAGAGTGTACTTTGAAACAAATTCTTCTCTTAATCTTCTATTGAATAATTCAGAAACAAGTCAGTATGTAGCAAGGAAAAAATATTATAGAAGAAACACTTCACCAAAAATATATTCCACAGGAATCCTGAAAGCTTGACTTGTATTACTGAAATTTGATTAAAGGAGGCTCTGTGAGCTATTTTACAAAATTATTCCCACCCTTCCATAATGGTCCCAACTGATCAACCCTTATTACATTTCAATTATAACAATATATATAAATATTATATCCTAGGATCAGGACGTCGACTTCAACAACCTGGCCAAAAATAGAAACAAATCCCTCAAAGTTCTGAACTGTCTGCCATGAAAAAGGGTTGGACTGTTGAAAATAGGGGTCAATTCAGACACTCGTATCTCCCACAATATGACATATTTGAGAAAAATGAAATATTTTATTGTATATGATCCCGTTACGGAGAGAAACCTCTCTCGGATTTTCAAAATTCATCTCCATCTTTCCAAAAGAGCTACTGAACAAACATGACAAAATCAATAAAATTGGAATCCTGATAGTGTTGAGAGATGGCTTTGATTCTCCCAGTTCCTGATACCTATGAAAAAAATGAGAGAGGTTATTTTTCTTCATCTCGTTATAGATAAAAATTTCTCTCATTTTTTCAAAATTCCTTTTAGTTTTCCCGGAAATTCTCTCGGAATACAGGTGGTCAAACTGGCGAAAAGTGGTTTTTTATTTGCGAGAAAGTGGTTTTGGAGGGGGAAGGTGGTATTCCGGACCCCCTAGAGTGGTAAGTGGTATTCGGGGGGGGGGGAGGCGTTTTGGTAACACCTAGTGGTGACAAGTGTTCAAGTAAAAACACGTTTTCTTAGACCCCCCCTCTCGTTAAAGTTAGGATAAACGGGGGGTTCTAGAAAAATTTACGAACGTAGATTTTAATTTTTGGCATGTGTGCGTAAGGTGCGTGTTTTTTGTTTTTTATTTTATTGTTTATATGTTTTATGTTTTTATATATTATATGTATTTTTATATTGTTTTATTTTTTAGTTTAATTATTTGATTAATTATTGTTAATTATTTACAAGCCTAGATTTTAATTAATTATTAATTATTAATTAATTAGTAATTAATTTATTATAACAACCCTAAACTAGTTTTACTAATCTAACTATGCTAAACTAATTAAATTAGCTTTACTAAGCTAATTAATATGAATAATGCCACTAACCATTTATTATTAACCTATTGTTTTGTATCATAATCGTGTTTATTCATGTAGGGGTGAAAATGGTGGAGGGGTGAAGAAGTGGAGAGTGAGGGAATGAAGGGTGCAGTAGGGTGATGAAGGATCGGGTGAAATGGATGGAGGGAGAAGTGAAATAAACCGAGCCTGGCAAGCCAGATGTCTTCGTAGCAATGCCAAATAGATAGTTGAAGAATCAAATCACCTATGATTATAGGACCCCAACACATACAACAACAACTATCAAAGTACCATTAAGATGCCACTGTTTGAGTTTCTTTACGGGATACCATGTCGGATGCCATTGAGTTGCGATAAAATTGAGGATAGGATCCTGGTAGGACCAGAAGTGATCCAAGAAATGGAAGAACAAAGGAAAATGATAAGATAAAGGATTAAAGAAGTGCAAGATCGACAAAAGACTTATGCTGATGTGCATCGCGTTGACCGCAATTATAAAGTTGGCGACCAATTTTTCTTGTAGGTGAAATTGCACAAAAGTTGGATCAAGTTTGGAAAGGGTGTTAAACTCTCTCCTAGGTTTGTGGAACCTTTCAAAGTTGTGGAAAAAAAACAACCTGTGGCCTATCGACTAGCCTTCCCTGATTCTTTGAGGTGTATGCATGATGTTTTTCATGTATCTGTTTTGAGACATTATGTTGGTGATCCTACACATGTGATTGACATGATTTCTTTGCAGGTTTCGGACGAGGGTGCACTCATGGCAGAGGCAATCCACATTTTGGACTATCGCATTCGACAGATACAATGTAGAACAATCGATCAGGTCAAGGTCCAATGGGATAATTATAGTCCACACTCGGCTATTTGGGAGGAAACATATGATATGCATCAACAATTTCCTTAATTGTTTGGATAGATTAGAAATATAGATCATGTTAGATACTTTTATTACTTCCTTTTATATACTGTACAATTTTGGGATGAAGTTTAAAACAAGAGGGGGTGTATGTAACATCCCACTCTTGTGAGCACATGTTATCAACTTATTCTTTGAGGACACTTGAGTGCAAGTGATGCAGTTATAGTACATTGTTATATATTTTGCTTATGGATGTTTATGATGGTGTTTATGGTTGTGATTTAATGTTGATTGATATATATGTATTAACAGACGCTATTGACAAGTTTCCCTTGAGTGTGCAGGACACTTGATAGATTGTGGATGTCGATGGCATCAATGGACATCTTGGGACTCTAGATTGAGTGAGGGAGTGGATTGTATTGGTTTGAGTATTTCATTTATGCATATGTGACGTATGATTGATTATTGTATGTTTTTGTATATGGATCATTGATAGTATTTCATTGATGGATGCAGGATGACGATTGCTTGCTAATATGACTGACATAAGGAGTAAAGGGACCATGCACATAGACCGGATATTAAGGGAGAGGTGTGGAAGTGTCCCTGTCACAACCTACCAGCACTCCTACCATGGATTGAATTGTAAGTTAATGATTACCTAGTTCGAGAGGTCCACGATGTCGTGACGGTAGACTGAGACTATCACTCACGAATATTTCTAAAGGGCGTGCAATAAGCTAGGGTCTTTATTCCTTAGAAACCCTTAGTCTCTCACAAGGTCTCCTGAATGGAGTCTGGACTCCAAGGGTTGGACAACTACCAAAACCAGTCAAAGGCGAGTGTCACCATTGGAGCACGAAGTGCATCTTGAAAGGAACATCACAGGAACAAAACTTGAGTCATTAAATCTAGGTGGCCTAGAAAACCTTGAGCGAATAATTAAACCTTGTAAAATATTTAAGCATTGTTGTCTTTAATTAATTAATCAAGGATTGAAATTATTAATTGAGAATCCAAAAATAAAATTCTAAGCCTATT
>SNQJ01S0295679.1:0-10428 GCA_010110895.2 Picea sitchensis | reverse complement strand
CCTCATATCTAAATATAAAATCATACACAAGAAGCAAAGGATAATGTATAAACTCTACACTCTTTATTAATATGAAAACCCTTGAGGTAGGGTAAGACTATATATTATTTGTTAAGGAAGAAAAACACTCCCAAGCAATGATGCTTGTTGCAATTACACTATACTTCAGCATGCCTTCATTACATTGCTTCTACTTTATTATAGTATTACATACCTCCTAGGAACATTCTAGTAAGTGGAGCCTTCTAGTAAGTCTTCTTACATTCATTGCATTCACACTACCACATGGACCTTATTTACTAGAAATGACTTCCATACATAATAATACATAACCACATATCTATTATTATTCCCATTGGGTACCCTCTTTAAGTACCCATGTTACCCCCTAGGTATACTACAAATTCAAGAATCTACAAATAAAAAATATAGACATTGATAACAATATCCATGAATAATACATATATACAATAGATAAAGATGTAATTACATGGGGTTTACTCAATCACAATAACTTGAGCTAAGAGAATATTCTTACTCATATCCACTATCTTATTTGATTTACTCAAACACAATATTTTGTTTTGAAAAACATTTTCATTTATATTAATGTTTCTTTTCTATTTAGTAGTTTGAATTTTATTTTTTAATTATAATATTTTATATATATTTAAAACCCATTATAAATAAGATATTATTTTTTTTAATAAAAAATAATTTTATATATATGATGATGATTAACATGGAATTCCTTAAAATTTTATTTTTGTGTCTCTTTTCCTAACAATAATTTTACGATAGCTTTTCAATTTCTAATTATTGTTTATTTATCTTCCTTCCTCCCTTCAATTTTTAATAAAAGGTAAGCTAGCTTAATAGTTAAAAACATATGTTTTCTCTTAAAAAAAATCACAAATTCAAATCTAAAAAAAAAATTATTATTATATATAATTAATAATCAATATTAAGAAATAAAAAATTTAAAACAAACTTATCAAATTTTATAAAATATAATATATTTTTATTAATTTCAATCATATTTATATAAACCTTTTGATGATATTTATATAAACAAATCAAACTACTTTGTAATAAACAATTTAACAATCAAATTCCATGTCCTATTTTACGAACCACAAATACGCATAATAATTGACCATGTTATTTTTATTTTATTTTAAGTTAAAAAGAAAAGGAGAAAAGCTACTCACCGCAAATACTCATAATAAGTAACCATGTTATTTTTATTTTATTTTATTTCGAGTCAAAAAGAAGTCGAGGAATCAACGGATAACTTTTACGACGAAGGAAAAGATTCAAGAATTATTTTAAGCTAGAAATGTATGAAGCGGAGAATCCTTACCTTAAGATGGACCACTTTTAGGGCCGAGAAAAGATTGATGCCAAGGATGAATACATTGCAACAAAGACTTTCAACAATTGACGATAAATTCAAAGCGAAATAATGGGATTGTGACGTGGAAATAATTGCAATTTTAAGCATGGCCATGGAACGGTATACAAATCTCTTGAAACAACGCAATTCCTCGAAGTGGTTGGTGGTCGGTGCAATAAAGAGAAATAGCCCATCTTTCTTGGAAGAAATATTGACAACCAAAGGGGAAGGTGAATGTAAAACTTAAAAAAAAAGGTTTTCCTATAGTCTTACTCTTTTTTACTCTTTTTTTTATATGATGCTGGTTCATTTTAGCACCAACCAGCAAAGACATCTTACATAACAAGGGCAGCGGAGTAGCGTAGTTCCTGTCGAATTTAATGCAATTAAATGGAAGAATGTTCATAAGGCAAAAATATTCCAATGTTGAAGTATGATTACAATAGCATTCTAATGTTGTAGTATGAGCAAAAGTAGTTTTGTGAATTTTATAAAAAAGTATAGTTGCAAATTAGAGTAGAATGTTGTGATTTGAGTTTTTTTTAGTTTTGGTGTTTGAGGCATTTTGAAGTTGTTATTAAGCATTTTATAAATGAATGTGTTGTAAGGCTTATTTGGTTACAATAAATCAGCGTTGTGAAAATAATTAAAAAAGAAGGAATAAATAAATTTAATTTGAAAACAATAATGTGCAATTAGATGGTGCGATGCAATTTAATGGTAAATATTCTAATGAAGGCTAATTTATTTTGTCTTTAATTGTATTGGACTGCTGACATTGTATATAACAGAAGAGAAGGAAGCGAAATGTGATTTAATGCATGATTGGCCATAAGCTAGAAAAATTCTTCATGGTAAATATTCCAATGTAGCATTGTACAAAAGATTTCATTTTTTGATAAGCGAAGTGCACGAAATTTGCAATATATGTATATATATAAATATATACATTGTGTAATAAGCATATATGTTCTATCTTCAAGAAGGTGGAAGCAAAGACTATGGTACAATGTTGCTCTTTGGTCTTCATGCAAGTGACATCAACTTTTATCAACCAATTGATTTAAGAAGTAAATTCAGTGGTTCAAGTTTTAGTGAGTTGATTTTTTTTTTCCTTCGCCTAATTCGAGATGTAAGAGTATGTTGTCTTCATTCACTGTGAATATACCACGAAATTGAAGGTCTCGTAGCATGTAGACATTACCTTGTTTTTTGTGTAGATATGTCTCATATGACATGTCTATTAGGCTCGACAGTATATTGTGCAGAAGAGGCTTTCTGATAGTGCATTGTACAATTGATCCAGGGGGTCATTCGTCTTCAAAGTTATACTGATCCAAAATAAGGAGAAAATGGTACAATGGAAAAAAAGTGACATGGCAGCCGGTTCATCTGACACTTGGCAGTGAAGTGGCAATGCAATGCTCAGTTTTGGTAAGAATCAAGACTTTACCACATTTTCAAAAGAGGGTTAATGCATTTTTGGTTATTATCTATGTGTTACAAAAACATATCCAAGCTAAACTTTATATCATGGTTCGGTGCATAATGTAATGAGATTGCTTGCCACATGTCACGAGAACTAAGTATATGTTATAAACCCTTCCAATGTATATGCTAAACATTAAAAGGTGCACGGGTCAACGTATGTTATATGTGGTCTAACCATATTGCATGGTGTGTTGACTTGCCATAAAACAAGTGAAGTTTGGTGCAATATGTTATGACACATCGTTGTTTGTAACATCAAATGTTGGTGGGTATCACATATGAGTCATCATTATATACATTGTATTGTTTGGCGGGATATGTAACATCAAATGTCACATTGCATAGCTCGATGACTTTCCATAACAGTTTGGAGTTGAGCGCGCAGTTAAGTTGCAATGTTTGGCAGGTATGTTAAATGAGGCATAGTCATATTGCAAGGCTCGACCAACATTCGTTAACATTGTTACAGTTGTTGATAACATTTGGCGGAGTTCCATTTATAACATGGTTTAGATCTGGCGGGAATAACAGTTATCCATTGTTTGGTAGGTTGCAACATTTAGCTGGAAACAGAACCATCGCCACATTTGGTAGTGGATAACATGATATGTGTAACGCTATGGTAGGTATTACATTTGGCACAGTTGGCGGGACATCTCAGATTTGGCACAGTTCATATTTGGCAGAGATAATGTATAGCTCGCGGGGTTTTGAAATACCATATATGGTATATGTAACATCTATGGAACAGTTGGCATTTGGCAAGTGGTTATAACATTTGATGTGTACAGCTTTGGCGGGTAAAACAAGCAATATATGGTTATATTATAACCATAATATATATGTTATATGCTAAAATGAGTATAGCGAGCGAGTCGAACCCGTGACTTATCCTCGCAATGAACTCTTTAACAAACATGATTTTGTCCACATTTCGAGGAGTTTCAGCCTTGTTTAGAGCATCATTCTGTTGTTGACGGGAATTTCGTAGATAGAGCAAATGCACTAGAAACAGAATTGGAACGGGCCTGCAGCTTTATAACCAGATGTTTCAGCCAGTACGAGGAGGAGAGTATTGCTGTAAATTTCCAGATGTTGTTGTATTCAAAAGTCGACTGTACTCTGTTATTAAGTGGCTTCTTTGTATTTTGAAGTCCATTTTGTAATTTCTAGAAGAGGAGGTCTTGAAGGCTTTGTACAACATTCTATTTTACAGTTGCTGAAGTTGATTCCAGAACCATTTTGTACCATTTTAAAAATATTAATTGGATCGGTATCCATTGGAGAGGGACCCGGAGACGTAGCCCAGTGAAGGGGGTGAACTCCGTTAACAACTTCTGTTTGTGACTCTCTTTTGTTGTTCTCATTTCCTGATTCTCTTACTATTTCAGCTTGCTTTTATTTCAGTTTGTTGTCATTTCAATTTATAAGCATTCAATTTCTGTCAAATGCTATTTCATGAATTAAGAAAACTGATAAACACATTCTTTAAAAACTTTTAATGCACTAAAGTTGAGATCCGATGGATCATATTATGGTATTAGAGCAGGTTAACTACTTGTGCAAAGTTTGTGAATGCTTACCAGGTCCAAGTCGAAACTTGGTGAAGGAGAACTGGTAGAAGGTGAACCTGAGATTGTCTCGAGGAGGACATTTTCGAGAACAACCATGTCTTCTCCACGAGGGGAAGAAGAAGGACATACAGAACAGGAAAAGCCTATTGTTTCCGAAATTGAGTTTTTGGAGGCTTTTATCAGCATGAAATCCATGATGGAAATTCTACTCGATGAGCGAGCGGAAAGGAAGAAGAAAGAAGAAGAATCTTCATCCAAAGATGCAGAAGTGAAGAAGGAAGAAAAGGGTAAAGGAGTAGGAGGTGATGGCGATCCTCCTGAAACTAATCAAACTTTCTCTTCTTCTATACTTCTCATTCAAATAATGCAAATTCTAATATGCCATATTTCAAATTGGATGTAAAGTTTGAACTACCAATTTATAATGGAGATTTAGATGCTGAAAAGTTAGACAATTGGATCAAGCAACTTGAAGTATACTACAGGGTGCAGGGCATTAATGATGACCCTTCCAGGATTTAGTTGGCCACTTTGTGAATGAGTGGGAAGGCTCTTACTTGGTGGGAGAGCAAGATTCAGCAAGATCTTCGAAAGCATGGTAAAATAATTTTAGTTTGGAATGAATTCATTGAAGTATTAAGAAAGCAATTTGATCCTTTAGGTCACATGCAACAATTAATAATGAGCTGGCAAACTTTTAGACAAGCTAAAGGACAAAACATTCAAGAATATACTCATGAATTTAGAAAGAGGGTTATTGCATTGAATGTTGCATTGGATACGCAAGAAACTCTTCTTAAATATATTGGTGGCATGCATTCCTATTTGCGACATACTTTGTTAATGTTTAATCCCAGTAATTTGGATGATGTATGTGTTCAAGCCACACATTTAGAAGCTAGGGGTAAGCATGATAATGATTCTTTTATGAAGAAGTCATCTAAATTTGAAAACAAAGATAAGAGCAAAGAAAAGGGAAAGAAATCAGCTACCATCAAGAAAGAGGGTGAAAAACCTACATGCTCACATTGTCAGAAAGAGCATGGTGTTTCAAAGTGTTGGAAGCGTCATCCAGAATTAAAGCCAAAATGGATGGGAAGAAATAAAAACAAAGATAAAGATAATCAAGAAGCTACTGCAGTAGTGATTCAGGATTTGGGATCTGATTCAGGTGATGAGACTAAGATCACAGCAATAGGGATCCAAGGTAAAAATAAAGGTATATCTCTTTCCATTGATGCAAGTTCAAGTTCTAATTCATGTGCAAGTACAAGTACAAATCTGCTATCTACTTCTATGCAAAGTGATAAAAGAAGAAGTGAATTGTTTCATGTTCATGTCATTACAAATCATACAAAGATTGATACATTGTTTGATAGTGGTTCTCAAGTGAATTTGATATCAGAAGAAGTGGTTAAGAAATTGCATTTAATTACTATGCCTCATGAAAAACCCTATCCTCTTGGTTGGGTTACTAATGATACACAATTGCAAGTTACAAAGAAATGTGTTTTGAAATTTGCAATCACTGATAAGTTTATGGATGAGGTAGAACTGGATGTAGTACCACTTGACATTTGTGGAATTGTACTTGGGAGTCCATATTTGTATGATTGGAAAGCAGTCTTTTATAGAGAGCAGAACAAATATCATCTCTTTAAAGATGGTGTGGAATATATTGTTCGTGCACATCGTATGAAAACAAATCTAGCATTAGTCACTACAAGTCAAATGAAAATGATAGTGAATGCTAGTAGGAAGTTTGCATTAATGGCGATTAAATGTGAATAATTGGAAAGTGGTAATCTGGAACATGGAATTGAATTAATTAAAATTGTTCTCGAGTATGGTGCTTTGTTACAGGGACCTAAAAGACTATCACTTACTAGAGATGTACAACCTGAAGTGCAGTTGCAACAAAGCATGCCTCTTTCAAATCTTGGCATGAATCGGATGATTATTCAAAAGATTGTTCATGATTATGTAAGGAATTGCGTGATGTGCAATACTATTGATAAAGGGTTGGGATTGTACACACCTATTCATGCTTCATCTCGTCCTTGTAAAGATGTTGTAAGGGACTTTGATGGGGGACTACCAATTAGTTTGTGCTTTCAGTATATTGGGGTTCATGTTGGGCTTCCTATGACTATTGTACATGTTCGACACTTCCGAATATTGGGGCAATTTTGGTCAGTTTTATGGAGTCTTAGGGACACTAATATTGAAAGGAGCACAATGTATTATCCACATGTTAGTGGGAAAACATGGGTAGTAAGTAGAACAATCATTCAATTTCTTCAGAATTATTGTGATGAACATCCTAAGGTTTGGGGTGAACTGTTGCAGCACATGCAGTGCATTAAATCTCCTTTTGAGACTTGTTTTTGTTATTTGTTGAAGTCACATGTGGACTTTTCTTTCGGCATAATAGATGTGAGAGGTGGACATCATGATGCAAAGAAAACAATGCAATAGATAGTGCAAGAATAGCAGGAGACGAGTCAGGCAATTTGCAAAGCCAGACATGAAAATCATCATCTGTTTGAAGCTGAAAAACAAGTTTGGTTGCAGATCACCAAGGGAAGATTGAAAGGTAAAAAGCTCAATTTTGTTTATGATCATTTTGATATATTTGAAAAGAAGTGTAAAAATTCTTTCTGTTTGAGCTTATCTCCAATAAATACAGTTGTATATGCAAAGAATTTTAAATGGTATGAACCTCCTTTGGTCATGGACAAGGAGACTAATATGCAGATTCTAAGCAAGGAAGGATGTATGGAGATTGGAAAGGTGAGGGAACTGTACCCTCACTTACCTGCAAGGTGATCTAGGATTTTGGAGGTCCAAAAGCTCTCCAATGGGGAGGAATGATCCAGGGGGTCATTCGTCTTCAAATTTATACTGATCCAAAATAAGGAGAAAATGGTACAATGGAAAAAAAGTGACGTGACAGCTGGTTCATATGACACTTGGCAGTGAAGTGGCAATGCAATGATCAGTTTTGGTAAGAATCAAGACTTTACCACATTCTCAAAAGAGGGTTAATGCATTTTTGGTTATTAGCTATGGGTTACAAAAACATATCCAAGCTAAACTTTATATCATGGTTCAGTGCATAATGTAATGAGATTGCTTGCCACATGTCACGAGAACTAAGCATATGTTATAAACCCTTCCAATGTATATGCTAAACATTAAAAGGTGCACAGGTCAATGTATGTTATATGTGGTCTAACCATATTGCATGGTGCGTCGACTTGCCATAAAAAAAGTGAAGTTTGGTGCAATATGTTATGCCACATCGTTGTTTGTAACATCAAATGTTGGCGGGTATCACATATGAGTCATCATTATATACGCTGTATTGTTTGGCGGGATATGTAACATCAAATGTCACATTGCATAGCTCGACGACTTTCCATAACAGTTTGGAGTTGAGCGCGCAATTAAGTTGCAATGTTTGGCGGGTATGTTAAATGAGGCATAGTCATATTACAAGGCTCGACCAACATTCGTTAACATTTGGTACAGTTGTTGATAACATTTGGCGGAGTTCCATTTATAACATGGTTTAGATCTGGCAGGAATAACAGTTATCCATTGTTTGGCGGGTTGCAACATCTAGCAAGAAACAGAACCATCGCCACATTTGGTAGTGGATAACATGATATGTGTAACTCTCTGGCAGGTATTACATTTGGCACAGTTGGTGGGATATCTCAAATTTGGCACAGTTCAGATTTGGCAGAGATAATGTACAACTTGCGGGGTTTTGAAATACCATATATGGTATATGTAACATGTATGGAACAGTTGGCATTTGGCAAGTGGTTATAACATTTGATGTGTACAGCTTTGGCAGGTAAAACAAGTAATATATGGTTATATTATAACCATAATATATATGTTATATGCTAAAATGAGTAAAGTGGGCGAGTCGAACCCGTGACATATCCTCCCAATGAACGCTTTAACAAACATGATTCTGTCCACATTTCAAGGAGTTTCAACCTTGTTTAGAGCATCATTCTGTTGTTGACAAGAATTTTGCAGATAGAGCAAATGCACTAGAAACAGAATTGGAACGGGCCTGCAGCTTTATAACCAGATGTTTCAGCCAGTACGAGGAGGAGAGTCTTGCTATAAATTTCTATGTGTTGTTGTATTCAAAAGTCATCTGTACTATGTTATTAAGTGGCTTCTTTGTCTTTTGAAGTCCATTTTGTAATTTCCAGAAGAGGAGGTCTTGAAGGCTTTGTACAACATTCTGTTTTATAGTTGCTGAAGTTGATTCCAGAACCATTTTGTACCATTTTAAAAATATTAATTGTATTGGTATCCATTGGAGAGGGACCCGGAGATGTAGCCCAGTGAAGGGGGTGAACTCCATTAACAAATTATGTTTGTGACTCTCTTTTGATGTTCTCATTTCCTGATTCTCTTTCTGTTTCAGCTTGATTTTATTTCAGTTTGCTGTCATTTCAATTTATAAGCATTCAATTTCTGTTAAATGCTATTTCATGAATTAAGCAAACTGATAAACGCATTCTTTAAAAACTTTTAATGCATTAAAGTTGAGATCCAACGGATCAACAATCTTGTTGTCACTAGTGCGGATAATAGCATTGAGGTAATGTTGATATGTGAAAGGACGTTTTTTACTACATTTAGTACAATCAACCATTGCATCTTTTATCAGTGCAGTTGCAGATGTAGGAGAGTTACAAGATGCACATACAGGGTCGAACAGTGTTGAGTATGCATTTGCAATTGTCAGGGTACCTTCAACCTGCATATAGATTACAGAAGGGGATAAGTTAAATAGTATATATACATGTATAAAAGTGTAAATGCTTGTGTGTATGAAGTTTATAAATGAAGTTCTACATGGATACTTACAACATTTGTTGAACGTGTTATTTTTTTCAGATCCTCTACAACTTCTGTTCTGAGTGTTGTTATGAATGTTGATTGTGTTGTGTGAAACACCTTTTCTTTTATGTCTCTTCTTTTGGTGATATTTTTAAATAGCATAATGGGGAATTTTCCTCTTTGTAGTTGTTGTTCAATTGAGCTAAAGAAATGTGCATATGTTTCAAACAATTGAAGTTGCTACATAGAATATGATAGTTGTTATTTAGTTGAATTTAATATATATTAGAAAGTTAGAGATAACGAAATGAACATTGGAGATCATACCATTGCCTTGTCATTGTCTGTATTCCCATCTTTTATGTGCAGTGTGTACTGTAGCCCGATTTTTCTTGCAAGGGTGATGATAGCTCCAATGGTTCCAATTGGGTACATGTCAATGTTATCTGCAAACTGTCTAATTGTTGTGTTTGGTATGAAAGTGTATTCTTTACAAATTGGGGACAATGTTTCTACGAGGATGGATTCATCTAGCGAGATAATTTGATCACAGTTACCACGGTCATAGTTGGTTTTTGGTAGAATTTTAAAATTTGTAATAGATATTCCACTGCCAGGTAAAATCTTGTGGTCGTGCCTTTGTATAAGGTGTGCAGGAACAGTTAATGTGACTGTCAGCATGCCATTTTCATCTGTCATATCAGCACGAAGAATTTTATGTGATTTATTTACTTTATCCAAATATGTGTTGTAGACAACCATGACGTCTCCGATGAAAAGTTCCCCAACTCTACGGCTATTCAAGTCCTCAATCGATACAATATTTGGAGGTGTATATCTAGGCCATTGAAAGGAGATTGTAAGAAATAAGTGATACGAAGAACATCTTCTATTTGTTTATTTTTTTTCATAAATTGAGAGTTTTACATATCTATGCACATACCTTTCAATTTCTTCTTGTTGCAAAATTGTGGTTGCATCGCTCGAGTTTGCAATGTTGGTTGCATCAGTTAAAGGCAGTGGTATTTTAGGTAACAATGTTGCATGTGTACTAAACATAATAAGTTGTGAATGGCATTAGTAGATGTTGTT
>SNQJ01S0295678.1:0-10566 GCA_010110895.2 Picea sitchensis | reverse complement strand
TATATCGAATTTCACCATTCACCATACAATATATACAATGTTTTTAGGTATTCCATAGATACCAAAACCCTAATCCCTTAATCTGGGATTAATTTACAAAACCGCTAAAAATAACAAAATCCGTTAAAAATAGCAAAAACCATCGTCAGACGCAAAAATATGGGATACTAGTGTGAGGGATCGTCAGACGTAGTTGTCATATCTGACGCGCCCACACACACACATGCAAATAATATAACACATACCCAACATTTGGAAGTCATTACTTTCCTTGAACAATAACTATTGATTATTTATCATATATTGTGCATAGTGTATTGGTGTAACTCTTATACTATTGTTCATTTATCATTGGATATAATTAAATGGTTTAGGTATAAGTTGAAAAAGGTTTTAAATTTTACTTGATATTGATTCACCCCCCTCTTAGTATCAACATGATGTAGATTAAAATTCATTTGGGATTTTACCCAACGAGATTGAATCATTCTAGATCGTTGCAGAAGAAACCTATCATTTCTTTTGGAGAAATGATAGCCAGTCCTACAAAAGTTTGATTATTCCTAGGGGAATTAATGATAAAAATTGGATGCAAATGGAATAAACCTGTTTTAAGGAGTACTTGAGTCCAGAAGGAAAATGGGTTGAATAGGTGGCATGAATTGTCTAAAAAGTGGGCTTATTAAGCCCCTTGTTAATTAAAAGTGTTGATTAAATGAAGGATTTGGAATTGGGAAAATGATTCCCCATGTCTAGAGGCCTTATGAAAATATGTGAGGTCAACCTTCTTGACCTGTCATAACTAAAAGCTATTGATTGGGATAATCCCTCTTTGTAAAATAAAAGAAGTTATGGGGACTGAGAATGAACCTCATTGAAGAAGTGAAATGACATGAGCAAGTTCAAAAGCTCATGGTTGTGCTAGGGAATTGTGTATCCCTATTAACTAAGGGTAGTTATATGCATGGAAATGCAAGAGGAAACAAAGTGGAACCTGTCTTCACTGCAGACATGGATATAATGCTTGGAGCACGCAGATATGTTGAAATGCATATTGCAAAGATAGAACATGCATATGACATGTATATATATATACTTATTATAGTCTATCATTGAATGTAAAATATGGTGATTTCATAAATCATATGACATGATTTCATTCAATATGTCATCAAAATATAACCACAAATACACAATACACAAGAGTTTTACATGGAAACCCAAATGAGAGAAAACTAGGGAACACTTTTTAATATATATCTCGAATATTACATCCACGGGAAGCACCAATTTCCAAGATTCACTAGCACGAAATAGAAGGAGGAAACAAACCCATATTTATAGGCTCCAACCTGAAGGAAGCTACAAATCCCCATATTCTCTAGCTTCAACTCCCTAGATTATCCAACTCCCTAGATTATCCAACTCCAACTAGAAGGAGGCTCTAACCCCCTAGTTTTATGAGCACCAAATCAAAGTAAGTTGCAACTCCCCTACAAGAACCAAACTTCTATATGAAGACACCAATCTTCCCATTCTCCACCCAACCTCCCAGAAATATAAATAAGAGACTCAACATGTCACTATAATTGTCACTGATATTGATACATCATCATCATCAACCTGCCATTTTTTCTGTCACTGATATTGATACACCATCATGATTAACTTGGTTAAATCACATAAATCTTATTCTAATATCACCAATAACATCCCTCAAATCATTTCCTCAATATAACCATGATATGCATCAAACCACGTGCCAACATACACGTCAATCATGTGCCAAGACATGCATTAAGCATGTGTCAAGACCTCCAAGATATCCCTTAGATTCCAAAACAACCTCCAACTCATGCATAAAACATGTTCCATACCTTCCAAGATATTCCTCAAAGCATATACCAAAATATCCAAGATACATCTCAAACCATGTGCCAAAATATCCAAGGTACAAGCCTCAAACATCTGCCAAAACATCCATGCTACGCCTCAAACCATGTACCATAACCATCAATATATGGATTAACCATGTGTTAAGAACATTCAAGACATGTTGCAATCATGTGCCAAAATATGAATGAAACATGTGTCAAAACAACTAAGGTATGATTCAAAGCATATTCCATAACCTCTTAAATATGGCTCAAGCATATACAAAAATCTCCAATATATGCCTCAAGCATGAACATAAAAACATATAGAGAACTATTGGACAACTAAGAGGGGGAGGGGCGCAGTGAATCAGTTGTTACTGTGCTTAAACAATTATACCCATTTTAAACTCTTCATAAAACACTCAATCATGGTCATAATGATGCTGGGAAGTAAGCAATAGAATATTAAACATCAATCCCACACATGAGATACACAGAGACAGATATTTCTTGAGGAAACCCATAAAGGGAAAAACTCTTCTTCTTGATATGATAAGTAATATTTATTTTCTTTACATCATCATTCTTATGAGCACCAACTCATCTTGAGGCTACAACCTCTGTTTTTGCAAGATGCAACTTGCTGAGAGCACCAACTCTATGTTTTCTCTAGCACCTACTAGAAGGAAGCACCAACTCCCTAATTTCTATATCACCCACTAGAAGGAAGCACGAACTCCCTAAGTGTTCCAGCACCAACTAGATGGAAGCACCAACTTCTAGTCACATAGGCACCAACCTATATAACAGGGAACAACAGTTCTCCCTTGCATGACCCTGCCACCCTGGTTTTTCTGGATGCAACCAGATGGAAGCTACAACTCCCTGTTTTCAAGCACCCACTTGAAACTCTGAGGAAAAAAATCCTCCCTAACACCTCCCAACCACCCTGAAATATAAATCTGTGCTTTCTTGAATCTATTACAGTGATACAATATTCATCAATGGATTATCGGTCTCATCACTATTCTGATTCACTTCTCTACTCTGCCTGCTTCAGTGTCATCCTCCTCACATCTTTATAATATTTATTCTCTTATGCTCTATCTCTTCATGTGTACCTTGAATTTTTATTGCTCTCTCAGATATGAATTTATGTTCTATGCACTATGCTTCTTCTGTACAATTCAACATCTATACACACTCTGCTTTTACCCGCATGAATAACTCTCCGCAGAAGCCACCTCCACTTCTTTGTTCTGCGTATATTTAAAGTGCCAAATCCTATACCAGATCATCCAACTAACTCTTCATCCCCTATGGCAGTTACGATGAGTTTGTTCTTCATCCATGGTCGTTATATTGAGACTATTCATCATTAGTGGTTGTTCCTGAGATTCTTTGGATTTTCTGGCACTTACAGTCTTCGACGCTTTTCCATCTATCAAGGTTCTCTATGATGGGTTTGCATTCCACTAGAAGTTACCTCGAGACTCTTCAACTTCTCTGGTGATCACCCTGATATTCTTTGAATTATCTGGTAGATGCAATCAGTCATTTTATGCAGTACAATTAGTTTGTCTCTAGATGTTACTGAGAGAACCTCTGCACACTCATGTCTTTGGTGCCTTTTTCCCTCTCTGAGAAATCTACATAGTGGGTGCTAGCTCTTCTTGCTAAGCCCATACCTTCCACATGATCACGGTTCTGACTAGATGCCTATCCAACAGGCGCTTCGCGACTTCTCATTTTAGGATATCCAGCTGCGAGTTTCCTCGATATTTCCAAATTGCGAAACTCCAAAATGGAGCCTAGCACCGCTAGCTCCTTCCCTTCTCTCCCACTAATGTGATCACTAGCTGTGACCAGGGGCCAAGCATAAAGTGATTTCACGATTTCGCATTTTGGGTGATCTTGTGATGAGACATCTCAACTCTCCCATGTCGCAATTTTCGAAATGGAGCTTAGATTGACTAGTTCCTTCCTCGAGCCTTCGATGATGTGACCTTGGCTATGACCATGGGCCAAACATTCAAGCGCTTTGCTTAGAAGATAAATGGTCTAGAACTTTGGTGATCCGATGGTCCAAATCATTTCTCAACTTCACATATCGCGAGTTCTTGTGTCATATCCCTTTGACACCGCCAATGTGCAGGTCAGCGAAATTCCAATCACTTGCCACATGTCCTCTGGCTCCAACGGCCAACATTGTTTCACGACTTTGTGTATTGCGTGTTTCCACACCACGCTCCTTTGACTCCTCCAATGTGAAATTCAGTGAAATTCCAATCACTTTCCACATTTCCTCCGGATCCAACGTCCAAGATTGTTTCACGACTTCACGTATCACGAGTTTCCACACCATGCTCCTTTGACTCATCCAATGTGAAAGTCAGCAAAATTCCAATCACTCGCCACATGTCCTCTGGCTCCAACGACCAAGATTGTTTTGCAACTTCGCATCTCGTCTCCCTGGATAATCAATGGTCCAAATATCTCCTCGATCCGATGGCTCAGATCATGTTGTGACTTTTCACTTCATGAATTCCTACAACTCTGCCTTTGACTTCTCCAACTCATGAGTCAGTGAAATGTTGATCTTTCGCCACATGTCATCTCTGAAGATGGATGGTTCTGATGACTTCATAACTTGTCTCGTGCACTTTCCTTAGGATCCAACCGATCTTGGTCTATGCACTCATATCTAACAGCTGAGATCTGATTTCCTCATATGCGCTTCCTCCTGTCTGAATTCAGATCTGACGGTCATCTAGAATTCAGGATGGGTGATCCAACAACCATTGTTTCTCTTCACTGTTGAGCTTACACTTCTGATCTTTCCATTCCATCATCACTGCACTTTTTATCTTGCCACTTTCTCTTGTTCGTCATTGTTGTGTTGATCTTTCCATCATTGGAAAACAAGCATACTCTCCTCGTGCTAATTTTTTATCTACTCTCGTTGTGTTGAGAACTGATCTTGCCATCAATGAAAACATGCATACTCTTCCTTCTTTCTGTAAACATGCCAACAATCTCCCCCTTTGGCATTGATGGAAACCCCTTGAAGAACCCTTGAGAAATACACTATTCTTCATGGCCATCCAACCATACCACTGTAGCATCCTTACCACACTTTTTCTCTCCCTTTGACATCAATGTCAAAGAAGAAACACACTCCCCCTGAATTATTGCAGTACATATCGAAGGTATCAGATATGTGACAAGAACATACTTCCCCTGACAAGGTGCATAGATTAGATGAAAGAATATATGACCCCCAACTTCTGACGAAGATATTCAAATGGTGTCGCTGCTAATGGTTTAGTAAAGATATCAGCTATCTGTTCTATGGAAGGAATATAGTTCAGTTGAAAAACTCTATTTGTAACCTTCTCTTTGAGAAACTTATATTTGATTGGTATATGCTTAGTCTTGGAGTGAAGAATATGATTCTTTGAGACACTAATGGCACTGGTGTTATCACAGTGAATTGGAATCAGATCAGTATAATTTACCTTCAAATTTGAAAGAGTTTGGACCATACATAAAATCTGAGTGCAACAAGTAGCAACAACAATGCACTCTGCCTCTGTAGTTGATAAGTAAATAGACCCATGTTTCTTACTAATCCATGCTACTAATGAGTCACCTAGGAAGAATGCACCTCCACTGGTGCTCTTTCTCTCATCCACACAATTTTCCCAATCAACACTGAATAGACTAATAGTTGAAAATTTTGATTCCTAGGATACCATAGGCCATATTCCATTGTTCCTTTCAAGTATCTGAATATTCTTTTGACAGCTAACAAATGACTATGATTAGGTGTGGCCTAATACCTTCCTACCAGTCCAACAACATGAATTATGTATGGACAAGATGATGTGATTTACAATAGGTTGCCTATCATAGACCTATATGAACTCTGATCAACATCAAGTCAGTCATCATCCTTTCTTAACTAACATCCAGTGACCGTAGGTGTGCGCATAGGTTTATAATCTTCCATTTGAAACCTTTTCAACATTTCTCTTAGATATTTTTCTTGAGAAAGAAATATTCCTTCAGACTTCTGAGTAATTTGTAGGCCAAAAAAAATTATAGTTCCCCTATCATAGACATTTCAAATTCAGACTGCATGGAAGAAGAAAACCATTTTACCAGTGAAGCATTATTACTACCAAAGATAATGTCATCTACATAGACCAACACAATGAGAAAATCATTACCCTCTGTTTTGATATATAGATTGTTGTCAATTGTTCCTCTCTTGAACCCTTTGTCTTGAAGATATGTATCCAGCCTGTGATACCAGGCATGAGGAGCTTTTTTCAACCCATATAAGGCTTTGTTCATCTTGCAGACAAAGTCAGGGTTATCTGACAATTGGAAACCCTCTGGTTGTTCCATGTAGACTTATTCTTTTAGATCTCCATTTAGAAAAGCTGACTTGACATCCATTTGATATACTTTAAACTTCTTGTCACAAGCATAGGCAAGAAACATTCTAATACCTTCTAATATTGCTATAGGCACAAAATGATTCATTAAAGTCAAGTCCTTCTATTTGAGCATATCCTTTGCATACCAATCTATCTTTATTTCTTACAATATTTCCTTGATCATTCATCTTATTTTTGTAGACCCATTTTGATCCTATTACATTTTTATCTGTTGGCCTAGGAACGAGTTCCCAAGTGTCATTCTTTTCAATCTGGTCCAGTTCATCATTCATTGATTTTAACCAATTTACGTCTTTACTGGCCTCATTGAAGTTCTTGGGTTACACCATGGATATGAAGGATATATGTGATTTCTCAGTGTTTTTTATTATCCTTCTCCTGGTTTGTACACCCTTTTCTTTTTCACCAATTATCTGACTTGCAGGATGATTCTTTTGAGTAATTCTAGAGGAAGAATTTGATGTTGTCTGTTGATTTGAGTTTTCCTGAGTATTTTCATCTTCATCTGACTCAGAGTCTTCTTGTTCTAATTCTTGGACCTGTTCAACATCAACTTCATCTATATCATCTGTTGTTGATTCAATATTGCTGACCCCTCTTACTGGAATTCCTTCATCAACTTTTATGTCAATACAGTCAACCAATTTATGCAGCCTCTTATTATAGCATCTGTATCCTTTACTGTTTGTAGCATAACCTAAGAAGATGCCTTCATCATCACTTTCATCATACTTGCCAAGGTTCTCACTATTATTTTTATGTAGCACTTACTCCCAAAGAATTTGAAGTGTTTGATTGAAGCAGGTATTCCATACCATAGTTCATATGGTGTCTTGTCACTGTGTGGTTTGAGGTGGGATTTGTTAAGAACATGCAATGTTGTGTGTATTTATTCTACCCAATAGGTTTGACCAATGTTATTCTCATTCATCATTGACCAAATATGTTTTGTGTATTTATGCTTCAGCTTTTTCTTTGAGAAAAGAAACCCAAGTAAGTCTGGAGTAATCGTCAATGATCAACATAAAGTAGTTATCCTTCCTTGTTCCTTCTTGTCTTGATGCTCCACATAAATCCATATGAATTAATTGGAGTGGTTTCTTTGTTGAAGTAGAGATCTTGGATTTAAAATGAGTTCTGGTTAGCTTTCCCACTTAGCAGGGTTTACACACAGAGTCTTGTGGCTTTGATATTCTTGGAAGCTCTTTTACTGCCTCGAGATTTTTGAGCTTGATTAAGTGGTCAAAGTTTAGATGTCCAAGTCTCCTATGCCATAACAATATTTTATCATGTTTGCTTAGATGACACTCTTCTCTATTTTATTTCAGCACATATACATTATTATATGTCCTTGTGCCTTTAGCCACCACTTGTCCTAAGTTTACAGACTTTATCTTGCAATCCTTGGAAGTGAAAACCACTTCACATCCTCTGTCACACATTTGACTTACACTAAGAAAATTATGTTTCAGCCCATCCACAAGTATAACATACTAGGATTTTCCTTTACCATTACTCAAACTCACCATCCCTTTACCCTTGATATTATGAGGAGAATCATTTGCAAAGGTTACTTTTCCTGATTTTCTTTCACTTAGAGACAAAAAATTACTTTTGTCTCATGTCATATGTTTGGAGCATCCACTATCAATATACCAGGGGTTATTTTGTCTTTGAGCTGACAACACTAATCCACACTTGTCATTTTCTTTCTTCTTCCAAACCTTGACGTTTTCAACAGAGGGAGTCATATCTGATTCATAGTTCCGTAAGCAACAATCTGCAACTTTATGTCCATAATTATGGAAGGTGTACCATTATGGTTCATTGAATAAGGGATCATAATGGTTCTTATGTGTTGGCAGCCAATTCATTTTTTTCTATTGTCCTATAAGATGCCTACACCTATGTCTTCTGAACTTCAAATTGTCGTCGCATTTTTCAAATAGTCGATATTTTCATTTCTTGCGACACTTGCAAATTGGTCTCCATTTAGTTTTCACGACTGTAAGCGTGAAAACTCCTCCATCGTTATTTGAACTGTCATGATCTTTTTATTGATATTTTTGAATGGCACTTACCTTTGGTTTATCATTATGTGGTTGAAAGGATTTTTGAACTATGCCTATTTGGACATTCTTATATTGGTTGCGTAACTTGATTTTATTAAACTGGTAAGGCATTGAGCATATAAATTTATATTTTTGGGACTTGCCTAGTCATTGAATTGCATAGGGGTCATGGTTTATTTTTGTTTTTATATATATGATGTGATCCTTATGATAATCTTTTATAGCTCTTGGCTTGTCAATTTTATGAATTCGATTGGCACAATGGTTTAAAACTTTTGATTAAAACATTTATGCAATGGCGCGTGGTTAACATTTGGGTTTGATTTTACGTTGAATGACATTGGTTTGAAAAACTATAGTTAATTGCGCGTGGGCATAACACTCACCGTTTGATCTTTTGGTTGGCCGAATAATATGGTTTTGAGCTATGTTATGATTGTTTGAACAGAGGATTAATTCGCTGGTTGTACTTTGCCATAACTATTATGCATGGCGGTGAATAACTCCACCACCCTCGCATGCGCACATTAATGCATTCCCCCTTTGATCGTTCATTGTTGTTAGACCAAATGACGTTGCTCCTGTGCGTTGGTGAATGTGAACCAAACCCTTACCATGTGCTCGCACCATGGCCCCGGTCGTTCGATCTGAACCCAATGGTAGCTAGGCTCTGTTGATGTTCGATAGTGCCCACAGTGACCTTGAGGAAAATGGGTGGCTCCCGTTTATACAAAAATCTGAGGGTTTTAACCTCTACGTTGCTAGACAATTCGCCATGACCTTTGATGGTTGTCGAGCCAAGGTCGGCGATGTTCAATTAGAAATTGACGAGCATTTTATCAGTCCTGCTACGGGTTTGCTTGCCACTGGACAACGATGGTCCAAGAATTGCAAAGTAGAGGAGGTCCCTTGGACACTGCTCTTCCAGTCGCGTAATGTTATCTCCTATGAATAAGGTTTACCCGTGACCATGCTTAAACAACATTGCCATGATTTATTGATGATAATCAAACAGTTTATCACCTGTGAAGGTTAGTACGGGTTTGTTTTCTTACACCACCTTCGTTTGCTTATGGTTTTTATGGGTTATCATATTAATATGCCCTATTATTTGCATAGAAGCCTGTTTAAAATGTCAAAGAAATACAAAAGGAACCAGGCTGATAGTAGCCTTTTTCATTATGGGCTGGTTAAGATTATTGTGGTCTGTCATTTGAGTCTACGTGGAGATTGTTGGAGCAATTTCCTTGCTCGGAATGATTTTGAGGATTCGAACCCTCCACAGGTTGACAAACCTGTGGTGAGCGAGGACAAGTCTGTACCCCCGGTACCCTACAGCATCCTGCTACCTAAACCCTTAGCCGACTCACCTATCGACCTACCCCACACTATGACCAAGAATGCTGAGACTGTTAAGCGTTTGGGCAAAAATCCTAACGTGAAACCCACTGTGAACGCCAAAGGAAAAAAGAATGCCTATTTGATTTCACGAATGGCAAGGAACAAGCCAAAACCTCCTGTCGATCCATACCCATTTTTGGACAGTCTACACCGGCACAGGGTACTATTCCTGCGTCGGGGGCACATATACCAGGACCTTGGAACTCGGGACAAGGATCCATTCCTTCCTCTGGAATGTCGATCTGGGGTAATTCTTTCCACAGTCAATGGAACCCCGGACAGACTTCTATGCCTCTCTCGTCAGGACCGGCATGGGGTAATCCTTCCCAAAGTCCGCCGAACACAATGAACGCCCAACATCCTATGTCCTTCATGGGGAATCAGCCAATGATGTCTCCTCAGATGCAAAACCCTTACGCTGGTCAGGGCCATGGTTTCTACCAGAACCCCGGCCAGCAGCCAAACTTTTCCTAGCAACCTGGTGCCAGTCAAACTCCAGGACCCTTTTATCCAGGCTATCAGCAGCAACCAAAACTACCATTCTTGGCGACGTTACACTTTCCAGATTTGAAACGGTTGTTAAATGATCCTATCTATCACGATCCCCGTTGGCCTCCTATGCCAACAAAGTTGCCTTCAGACATTCCAAAGTTCGAGGCTAAGCGTAACGAAGATCCAGGTGATCACGTGACCACTTTCTACTTATGGTGTTCATCTAACTCACTGAAAGATGACTCCGTCCAATTGAGA
>SNQJ01S0295676.1:0-10472 GCA_010110895.2 Picea sitchensis | reverse complement strand
ACCGACTCCATAAAATGATGCTCGGTTATTTCTCCCCCAACGCACCAACGTGCATCCCTAACTTCTAAATTCCACTTTTCTTCCAGCCTCACAATGGTACCATTGGTACACATTGCCAAATGGAAGAAAGTACGAGTGACCCACTCTAAGTGATGAACATGCCATTAGTTACTTATTTAGGCTTATCTTCTCGACGAAGCATTCCTAGAGTTACCCACTATAAAAACTCTTCAGGGGGATCACTCGTCGAGTAGTACCGTTTGTACTCATTTCCAAATGGGACACTTCCGCGTTGGTACACGATGGTTGATGCCAATCCCACCTTTCAAAACGCGCTTGGCATTATTATTTTAATTTTATTAAATATTTTTGTTTTCTTTTTTAATTTAATTTTCTTTGATAACGTTATACATCAATGGTAAATGATTCAATTTGAATTACAAAATAATTAACATATTGTAAACATTTGTAAAATATTGTTGAAATTTGACTCCCCAAATACCATTTTTAGAGTGAGCTTGTTAAGCATCTATGTCATAAAATCTTAGCATTACTTTTCCATTTACTAGTTTCGCTAAGTGATGCAGGAGCATCGTCAACGTCAAGAGAGTGTGGGGCAAGTGCAACACATTTTGAGCACATGATAATTGTTTAATAACTTTTGAAGATTGGATGCGCCCAACTTAAATGAGATAGTTAAGGAGAGGCGTACTTATATATTGTAAAGGACCTTGAGCGATCCGCTCTCATCCATAGTAGGTAGAAGCATTTATGTTAGTAGGTAGCTTTAAATTCTCTGATTAGATAGTTTTAGGAGTGGAGGGAAAATGGATATAGACACCCTCATTGTGTATTGTAACATTAGCATGATTATGGGGATAGAAGAGAAGAAGAGAGTGTGTAGCAGACTCCATGTACAGAAGTTCTGAATTAATACAAAGAAGTTGTGATTCAAACTCATGGTGTTCATATCTTCTCTGTGTATGTACCTTTGAATATTATGCTCATGAATGGTTTACTCTTTCTATCATGCAATTTGCTTTTATGCTATTTATGAATGATTTCTTGTTAAATGTTGAAATCTAAAAGGAAAGAGAAGTGAAATGAGTTTCAATTGTTTGTCTGTCTGAGAAAGAGTTCCTGCAAGGAGTGCAGTTGAACTGTCCACAAGGAGTGCATTGACAAAAGGTTCAGAGGTTCGTCTCTGAAAGCTCAGGAGAGATAGCGGTTGTTCTCATATTCACACAAAAGGTGTAGTCAGGCACAAAAGTCGTGGAAGGTGTGCATAGATAAAATCTTAAAATCCAGGGGTGGAACCCTGAGAAGCTATTGAGAGACCATTGTTGCAGAGCGTGCGCAAGGTTGAATAGCGATTGACACTTTAAATGTTTGAAGGTTGCTACAAGGAGTGCGTGCAAGAGTCTTCTTTAAGACTCGAAGTCATGAGGAAGCTCAGGAGGGATAAAGGCTTTGAAACCATTGAAGGCAGCACAAGAAATGGATGCATTTGAGTGATTAGAAGATATCTGGAGTTCATAGAATAAGTGGATAAATCTAAGGAAGAGTCCTAGGTTCACTTCATAGAAAATCAGCAAGGAGGGAGAAACAAACGGTCAAAATATTGTGTAGAGGATTAGTGAAATCCCGCCAACCATCTGATTTGACAAAGAAGCGAGGAGGTTATGGTTGCGTTCGTAGTTCAAGCTCAGGAGGTCATGAGCCGTTGGATCCTCACCCAATTACCTGTCAGCTGTCTGATCTGACAAGAGCTGCACAGGGTTTAGCCCTCTCAAGATGATCGAAAGTCCCGAAGGTATTGGGATATCGAGGCGTCGGAGTTTGGGAAATTGGAAATCCCATGGACAAGAGATCGGGTAAATCCATAGTGAAATACCCGATACAAATCCAAACCATCCACTAGTTGGGACACGTGGCAGGAACCAAGAATCATTGGCATATCAGAGATTTGGAGAGCAAGAGTCTAAGGCCCTTTGAGTCACAAAACAGCAAAAGGATTTCAGCCATGGATCTAAGGACAGACGCATCTCACATGATTATCCAAATCAGGAAATCGGCCATAGGGACTCACATAAGGAAGCAATTTGACTTTGCATTGGACGAAGTTTGAGATTTAATTTGGACCATTCGTTCATTTGGGATGCATGTCGAAAGATCCGAAGAAGTCAGGGTTTGGCGTTGCGCGGATCCTGAAGGAAAAAAACACTTGCATTTCAGAATTGTGAAGTATGAAATCTCGATGAGGAGGAAAGATCCATTAGGGGGGCCCAGGTGATGTCATCTCATCATAACGAGAATTGGAAAAATCCATAGTGAAAACCCCGAAGAAAATGAAGACCGTCCATCTTTGAGGATGTGTGGAAACAATCACGACTTTCGGGAAAAGTCCTGAAAGGGAAGTCATATCAGGAAATCGAAATTCGAGAGAGCGGGGAAATCGAAGATAAAGATATTTCGGCATTTGAAATCGCGAAGTACCGATGGATCTCTAGAGCCGTTGATTTAGTAAACGATCACGACCATTGATTTTATTTTACAGTGGAAGGGATTCCTAGTGACGTCATATTGGGATTCAGAGAATCGGGGATACAGGGGACAAGAGGTCGCATACACTTCGACATTAGAAACCTCGAAACCCGATTTTCTATTTTTATGTCATGAAAAGAATAGTGATCGGGCCTAGAGGCTGCGAGGAACAGAGTAGACCTATGGGTCAACTTTAAAGGAGATTCCAATGGAGAATCGAAGCAGCCACTCTGGCTCAAGGTTAAAATTAGAACGATCCTTAAGAGTGAGAGGTCGGTATAGGGACCTTTGTCGAGGCAGAGGGTGTGTCTGCGTCAGGTTTGGTATCAGAGCCCAGAAAGGATTCTTTGCTTTCTATAATAAGGAAAGGGAAAATTTCATCATGCTGCCAAGGAGAAGGGACAGGAAAACACCCGAACCACCAGAGGATAGGGAAATGTTTAGAAGAAGAGGTAGGTAGATGACTGATCCAGCCATGGAAAGAGAGATGCGTGATCTACGAGCTAGACTCGAAGACATGGAGACAGATCAAATATGCACAATCAATGCTGGGGATCTAAGTGATTCCGAAAGTGAAATAGAAGCTAAACATGAAGAAGAAGTTGTAGCCAAATATGCAGAAAACGAACGTTTGATCAGAGCTATTTCAAGAATGGGTGCAAGAGAGAAAATGGACATCCTAGTTTATGAAGGAAACCTGGATGCAGAGGAGCTTCTAGACAAGATTAGAGCCTTGGACACATACTTTGAATATGAAGATGTCGAGGAGGACAAGAAGGTCAAGCATGTTGTCACAAGATTGAAGGGACATGCAGCATTGTGGTGGGATGAACAACAAGCTAACAGATGCTGTAGAGGCAAGAAAAAAATCAGGAGTTGGGATAGGATGATTGCGAAGATGAAGGAAAAATTCATTCCCAGGGATTACCATATTACTCTGTTCATGAGAATGCAGAACCTGAGACAGAAGCTGATGACAGTGAAAGAATGTACTGAAGAATTTTACAGGCTGAACATCAGGGTAGGTCATCAGGAAAGCGATGATGAAAAGGTTGCCAGGTACATGAATGGCCTGAGGTATGATATTCAGGAAGATATGAGCATGGTAACCATATGAATGATGGAAGATGCTTATCAGATGGCTCTAAAAGATGAAGAGAAGCTAAGATGAAAACAGGGTCAAAGAGGCCAAGGTAGAAGTCAAGCCAGGGGAAAATCAATTGCCCAAGATAAAAACTAGAAGCCCAAGGAGAACTGGAAGAAACCTCAGACTAGAATTGAGAGTGGTGGAATCTCACAGCGAGGACGATATGCTGAACAGAGAGGACAACATACTGAGTAGAGAGGAGATTATGCTAATAATAATACTTTTCCTCGTACTAGAGGAAGAGGAAGAGGAAGAGGTGGAGTGATAAAATGCTTCACGTGTGGAAAGAATGGACACAAATCTTATGAATGTACAAATAAAAAGAAAGAGGGTGGAGAGACTCACATTGTCGAAGCACAAAGGTGAGATGTTGAGGCAGAAGATGTTGAAGGTGGAAGGTCACTGATGATGCGAAAAGTTCTTTTAACACCAGAGAAGGAGGTGGAGAAACTGGTACAAAGGAACAGACTTTTTCGGACTACTTACAAAACCAAGGACAGGGTATGCAAGGTCATTGTGGATAGTGGTAGCATGGATAATCTCATTTCAATAGAGATGGTAGAAAAGCTGGAGCTGGAGACAAGTGAACATCCAAGTCCATATAGAGTTTCATGGCTACAAAAAGGACATCAGGTAAATGTCACTAAACAATGTTTAGTTGAATTTAAGATAGGAGGATATAATGATAAGATACTCTGTGATGTTATTCCTATGGATGTTTGTCATTTATTACTGGGTAGACTGTGGCAATATGACAGAAATGTGATTCATGATGGGAGGATGAACACATACACCCTAGAAAAGAATGGGAGAACTCATATGTTACTTCCAATCAAGGATAAGGAGGTGAAACTGGAAGTAAGAAACATTGTACTTCTCATGAGTGGGAATGAACTCCTTACCGAGGTCAAGAAGGAGGAACCATAATTCATTTTGGTCAGGAAACCAAGAATTGTTTTGACCAGCACAAGAGTGGACGACTTACCAGAAGAGGTTCAAGAACTATTGGAAGAGTTCACTGACATAATAGTGGACGAACTACCTCGTTCATTGCCACCAATCATAAGTGTGAGCCATCATGTTGATCTCATACCAAGAGCTAGTTTGCCAAATAAATCCATGTACAGATTGATGCCGCAATAGAATGAAGAGGTCAAAAGACAAGTCCAAGAATTGTTGGACAAAGGGTTGGTTAGAGAAATCTTGAGCCCATGTGCTATTCTGACAGTACTCAGTCCAAACAAAGACAGAGGCTAGAGGATGTGTACTAACTCAAGGGCGATCAACAAGATAACCATCAAATAAAGATTTCCATTGCCCAAGATGGATGATCTGATGGATTTCTTGAGTGGAGCAAAGTATTTTTCGAAGATTAATTTGAAAAGTGGTTATCACCAAATCCACATGAGATAAGGTGATGAATGGAAAACAACCTTCAAGACTAACGAGGGGTTGTATGAATGGCTTGTTATGTCGTTTGGCTTAACAAATGCACCAAGTACCTTTATGAGGTTGATGAACGAAGTCCTAAAAGAATTCATCGGGAAATTTGTCATTGTGTATCTGGATGACATACTGATTTTCAGTAAAACAAAGGCAAAGCATCTGAAGCATTTGGCTACAGTGATGCAGAAATTACAGCAGGAGAAGTTGTTGATAAACATGAAGAAATCCTCGTTCATGAAGACAGAGCTCATTTACTTGGGATTCTTTATATCTGCAGGCGAATTGAGGATGGATCTAGATAAGGTGGAAGTGATCAAGAATTGACCATCACCGAGGAACATATTTGAGGTGAGAAGTTTTCACGGATTAGCTAGTTTCTATCGAAAGTTTATCAAGAATTTCAGTGGAATTAGTGCAGCAATGATGGATACAGTGAAGAAAAGACACAAATCTTTTCACTGGACAGAAGAGGCTGAGAAGATTTTTAATCTATTGAAGAGGAATATTACGGAACAACCAATTTTGGTGTTGCCATATTTCGAAAAGACATTCCAAGTGAAATGTGATGCAAGTGGATTTACAATAGGGGCAGTATTAAGTCAAGAAGACAGGCCGATAGAATATTTCAGCAAGAAGATGAATGAAGCAAAGGTGAAGTACTCCACATATGACAAGGAGTTCTATTCTATCATCCAGGCATTGAAGAAATGGAGGCATTACTTAATTCCCAAAGAGTTTGTCTTATACAGTGACAATCATGCACTGCGGTTTGTGACTCAACAGGAAAAGTTGAATCAGAGACATGTCAAATGGGTGGAATATATGCAAAATTTCACTTTTGTGATTAAACATATTTCTGGTACTGCTAACAAAGTTGTTGATGCTTTGAGCAGGAAGTGTTTGTTGTTGCAGGAGTTCAAGGTCAAAACATTGGGTTTTGATGATCTCAGGGACATGTACACATATGATCTAGATTTTAAAGAGGCATATGAAGCAACTGAGAATCCAATTCTCAGGGATAGAAGCCAATGGGTAGAGTACATGATCCAGGAAGGATTGTTGTTTAAGGGAAATCAACTTTTTATTCCAAAATGCTCCATGAAGGAGAATTTGCTGAAGGAGAATCACAGTGGAGGATTGGCAGGACACCTCAGTCATGACAAGACGTTCGAAAAGCTGAATGAGTCATATTTTTGGTCGGGAATGCGAGCAGAAGTTAAAATATTTGTGGATAGATGTAGAATTTTCCAGCATTCGAAGGGAAAGAGACAGAATGCAAGATTTTATCAACCATTTCCCATACTTGAGAGGCCATGGGATGCAATCAGTGTGGATTTCATATTGGGGTTGCCAAGAACACAAAGAGGTTTTGACTCAATCTTTGTGGTGGTGGATAGATTTTCCAAAATGGCACACTTCATTCCATGTCAGAAAACCAGTGACGCAACTCACATTGCGAATCTGTTTTTCAAAGAAGTCATCCGACTTCACGGATTACCAAGGAGTATAGTTTCAGATCAAGACACTAAATTCATAGGGAACTTTTGGAGGACCTTATGGAAGAAGCTGGGAACTAACTTGTCTTTTAGTTCAGCTTATCATCCTCAGATGGATGGACAGACAAAAGTGGTGAACAGAAGTCTGGGAGACTTGCTGAGAAGCTTGGTGACATAACACCACAATCAATGGGACAACATATTACCATAGGCAGATTTTGTGTATAACAACTCAGTTAATAGAAGAATAGGGCAGAGTCCATTTCAGATTGTTTATGGTATACAACCGAGAGGGATTTTTGAGTTGCAGGATATAGAACTGAATGGAACTAGGAGCGCTAGTGCAGAATATTTTGCAGAAGCGATGAAGAAACTTCACAGCCAGATGAAGGAGGAATTGCAGAATTCAAGCCAGAAGTATAAGCGTAGGGAAGATCAACACAGGAGACAACTTTAGTTTGAGGTTGGTGACTTGATTCTGGCACATTTGAGAAAGGAAAGGTTCCCGAGAGGGACATATAACAAACTGAAGATGAAGAAAATAAGACCATGTAGGGTCTTGAAGAAATTTGGGGAAAATGCTTATGAGATTGAGTTACCCGATGGGATCAGAATTTCTCCGATATTCAATGTCTCAAATTTGTACCCATACAAAGCTGAGGAAGCAGGAACAAACAATAAATAGTCAAAGGTTCAATGGAAAAAATAGATGCCAATTACAAAAAAGCCACAGATAGAAAGCATACTAGACAAAAGAATTGGAAAAAAGACCAGAAGAAAACAATACTTTGAATACTTGATCAAATGGAAAGGACATCCAGTTGAAGATGTCAGCTGGGAGAATGAAGCATAGATTTAGAAGCATGGACAGACCGTGCAGGAGCTCATGGACAAGAGCCCATGAAATTTTTTCAAGCGAGGGAGTATGATGCAGGAGAATCGTCAATGTCGAGAGAGCATGGGGCAAGCACAACACATTTTGAGCACATAATAATTGTTTAAAAACTTTTGAAGATTGGATGTGCCAAACTTAAATGAGATAGTTAAGGAGAGGCGTACTTATACATTGTAAAGTACCTTGAGCGATCCGCTCTCATCCGTAGTAGGTAGAAACATTTATGTTAGTAGGTAGCTTTAAATTCTTTGATTAGATAGTTTTAGGAGTGGAGGGAAAATAGATATAGACACCCTCATTGTGTATTGTAACATTAGCATGATTATGGAGATAGAAGAGAAGCAGAGAGTGTGTAGCAAACTCCATGTACAGAAGTTATGAATTAATACAAAGAAGTTATGATTCAGACTCATGGTGTTCATATCTTCTCTGTGTATGTACCTTTGAATATTATGCTCATGAATGGTTTACTCTTTCTGTCATGCAATTTTCTTTTGTGCTATGTATGAATGATTTCTTGTTAAATGTTGAAATCTGAGAGGAGAGGGAAGTAAAATGAGTTTCAATTGTTTCTCTGTCTGAGCAAGAGTTCCTACAAAGAGTGCAATTGAACTGTCCACAAGGAGTGCATTAACAAAAGGTTCATAGGTTCATCTCTGAAAGCTCAGGAGAGATAGTGGTTGTTCTCATATTCACGCAAAAGGTGCAGTCAGGCACAAAATTTTTGCATGGTCTGCATAGATAAAAGCTTAAAATTCAGGGGTGGAACCCTGAGAAGCTATTGAGAGACCATTGTTGCAGAGCATGCGCAAGGTCAAAGAGCGATTAACACTTCAAGTGTTTGAAGGTTGCCGCAAGGAGTGCGTGTAAGAGTCTTCTTTAAGACTCGAAGTCGTGAGAAAGCTCAGGAGGGATAAAGGATTTCAAACCATTGAAGGCAGCACAAGAAATGGATGCATTTGAGTGATTAGAATATATATGTAGTTTGTAGCGTAAGTGGATAAATCCGAGGAAGAGTCTTGGGTTCACTTCGTAGAAAATCAGCAAGGAGGGAGAAACAGACGGTCAGAATCTTGTGTAGAGGATTAGCGAAATCCCGCCAGCCATCCTATCTGACAAAGAAGTGAGGAGGTTATGGCTACATCTGGAGTTCAAGCTCAGGAGGTCATGAGCCGTTGGATCCTCACCCAATTACCTGTCATCCGTCCGATCTGACAGGAGTTTCACAGGGTTTATCCCTCTCAAGCCGAGTGAAAGTCTCGAATGTATCGGGATATCGAGGCGTCGAAGTTCAGGAAATCGAAAATCCCGTGGACAAGAGATCGGGTAAATCCATAGTGAAATCCCCAATACAAATATGAACCATCAATTGGTTGGGACATGTGGTAGGAACCGAGAATCATCGACATATCATAGATTTGGAGAGAAAGAGTCTGAGGCCCTTTGAGTCGCGAAACAACGAAAGGATTTCAGCCATGGGTCTAAGGATGGACACATGTCGTGTGATTATCCAAATCGGGAAATTGGCCATCGGGACTCACATAAGGAAGCAGTTTGAATTTGCATTGGATGAAGTCTAAGATTTAATTTGGACCATTCATTCATTTGGGACACGTGTCGAAAAATCCGAAGAAGTCAGGGTTCGGCGTCGCGCGGATCCTGAAGGCAGAAAACACTTTCATTTCGAAATTGCGAAGTCTGAAATCTTGATGAGGAGGAAAGATTTGTTAGGGGGGCCCAGGTGACGTCATCTCGTCATAACTAGAATTGGGAAAATCCATAGCGAAAACCCCAAAGCAAACAAAGACCGTCCATATTTGAGGATGCGTGGCAACAATCACAACTTTCAGGAAAAATCCCAAAAGGGAAGTCATATCGGGAAATCGACATTCGAGAGAGCGGGGAAATCGAAGACAAAGATATTTCAGCATTTGAAATCGTGAAGTCTCGAGGGAGATCCAGAGCTGTTGATTTAGTAAACGATCACGGTCGTTGATTTTTTTTTACTGTGGAAGGGCTTCCTAGTGACATCATATCGGGATTCGGAGAATCGGGGATCCGGGGGACAAGAGGTCGCATACACTTCAACATTAGAAACCCTGAAACCTGATTTTCTATTTTTTTGTCATGAAAAGAACAATGATCGGGCCTAGATGCTGCGAGGAACAGAGTAGACCTGTGGGTCAACTTTAAAGGATATTCTAGTGGAGAATCGGAGGAGCCACTCCGGCTCAAGGTTAAAATTAGAATGATCCTTAAGACCGGGAGGTCAACATAGGGACCTTTGCCGAGGCATAGGGTGTGTCTGCGTCACTAAGTATTTTGTTTATGATTGGGAAGGTGATGTCTCTATTTTTAAGCTATTATCTTTGTGTAAGTATTTAGTTGCAAGACCCAACATTTACATTTCATTTCATCTAGATAATATAGAATGTTGATACGTGGATATTGTCTCATCCTTGATGCCATGTCCCTAATTTTAATCCCTGCGATTAATGGTAATTAATTACGATTAAATGTTTCTTTTGTTTGGGTATGGATTATTTAACTATGTTTTCTATTGTTTGAATGTTTATGGACGATTACTGCAAGCTTGTTGTTTGTTGGTGATGAAACATTCATTTTATGAATGCCAATGCATTCTTGTAAATGGAATTAGCAATCTTTCCACAATTGTAGTGTTACACGATGTGCGTGAACTAATAAATATCATTGTAGGATGCCATTGGGAAGTAGAGGGTACAATTGTAGCATGTACCTCATGTCATTGTAGCCTTTATCCCTTCTAATAATGAATTCATGTCTAGGACTATGTGAATGTTTTTTGGGGTCTAAAGCTATAGACATCCTCATAAATCATCTAAAAAAGTATCTTTGTCTTAGTAGAATCCTTGAATCTAGTATATGCACACGAGAAAGGTTAAAGTTCTTGGTTTTGACTTAG
>SNQJ01S0295674.1:0-10566 GCA_010110895.2 Picea sitchensis | reverse complement strand
TGGGTTGAAATGGAAAAATGTTAAATCAGGGGTCTCTGCGACAATTGTGATGTAAAATATTCTGCAAGGCATAAATGTATGGAGAAAAAATTATTTATGGCCATTTCTGAGGAGAAGAAACAATTTATGGCCTCTTTGAGGGGCAACCTCCAACATGAGCAGAGCTCCAAATACAATAACATTTACTTGAATACCAATTATATAGATTCTACTACTATATATATTTTTTATTTGACAAAAATCCTAACAATCTAGTGGGCCTCCATTAATGAGGCCTCAACTACTAACCAATGGTTCGTGGGTAGTTTATTCACGTGGGCCTTGGCCAAACAGAGTTGTAGGATCTTACAAAACTTTGTTACGCTACTCAGTTTGGATTTTATGTCCCCGGACCAAATTGGCTACATGTCCCTCAATGGCTTGAGGAGGCGAGTTGCAACTCATGATAAAACTAAAACATGGACTCGGATGGACGAACCGTCAGTTGAATTGGATCCAAAGCACTAAGTTTCAGTTAGTGGGGCCCTTAGGGTTTTTCTCAATGAGGCATAGTGCTATTTCTAAAGAGGAGGTCAATTTTGAATAACACTATGTCAGGTGTTTGTGGGTAGTGTAGTCGCATGGGCCTTGGTTAAATAGACTTGTGGGAGCTTATGGAGCTCCGTTATGCTGCTCATTTTGGATTTTATGTCCCCTGACCAAATTGGCCACATGTCCCTGAATGGCTTGAGGAGGTGAGTTGCAAATCATGATAAAAATCAAACCGAGACTCAAGTGGACGAACCACCAGTTGCATTGGATCCAAAGCATCGGGTTTAAGCTAGTGAGGCCCCTCCACTATCATTCCATCGACTAAAAAACTGTTTGTTGGAGTATCTATGGCAGTAGGGATTTTCTCAATGGGGCATAGTGCCATTTCTGAAGAGGAGGTCGATTTTCAAGAACACTGTATTGGGTGTTTTTGGGTAGTGTAGTCATGTGGGCCTTGGACAAACAAACTTGTGGGAGCATACAGAACTCCGTTATGCTGCTCGGTCTGGATTTTATGCCCCCAGACCAAATTGGCCACATGTCCCTGAATGGCTTGAGGAGGCGATTTGCAACTCACGATAAAAATAAAACTGAGACTCAGATGGATGAACCGTCAGTTGCATTGGATCCAAAGCATCGAGTTTTAGCTAGTGGGGCCCATCCTCTTTCATTTTGTCGATCGGAAAACTGTTTGTTTGAGTATTTCCTACACTAGGGTTTTGGTCAATGAGGCATAATGCCATTTCTGAAGAGGAGGTTGTTTTTTAAGAACACCGTGTCAGGATTTTATGGGTAGTGTAGTCGTGTGGTACTTGGCCAAACAAAATTACAGGAGCTTACTGAACTCCGTTATGACACATGTCCCTGAATGGCTTGAGGAGGTGAGTTTCAACTCACAATAAAACTCAAATTTGGACTCAGATGGATGAACCATCAGTTGCATTGGATCTGGAGCACTGAGTTTCAACTGGTGGGGCCCCTATGCTATCATTCCATCGAGCAGAAAATCATTTGTTGGAGTATCTCTGGCATGAGGGTTTTTCTCAGTACTTATTACATATGTTTGACAATTTAATAACTCGTTAGGATAGACATGAAATAACAAGTGAGGGCATGGAAAGGAAAGGAAAGTGAAGGCATGGAATGACAATGCATGGCAACTGAAGGCATGGAAAATCATGGCATGGCATGACAAGTTAAGGCATGTCATGACAAGGCATGACAAGGCATGGCAAGGCAAGGCATGGAAAGACAAGTGAAGGCAAGGCAAGGCATGGGAAGTGAAGGCATGAAAAGGCATAACATGGCATGAAAAGTAAGGCATGGAAAGGAAAGTGAAGGCATGTCATGGCAAGGCATGGAAAGGAGAGGCATGACAAGGCAAGTGAAGGCAAGGTAAGGCAAGGCAAGGCAAGGGAAGTGAAGGCAAGACAAGGCAAGGCAATGCAAGTGAAGGAAAGGAAATACATGACAAGTGAATGAAAGGAATGGAAAGGAATGTCAAGTGAAGGAAAGGAATGGAAAGGCAAGAAAACCAGAGAAGCAAGTGATTTGTTTTTGCACCGAAAAATGTTGCACCGACAAGTTAGAAAACATCCATCCAAGCAAGATGCACTCGTTCCCTTATTTCTTCACTCTCGCTACTTTTCTACTATTTTGGCTTGCCTGAGGCTTCACGAGACTTCCCCAAGGTAAAACACATCACTATATCACTTGTTCTACTGATATAGCTCCCTCACGAGTGTGTTTTTGCCTCTAATTCATTTTTTTACTTGTGGCGGGGTCCAACAAATCCCCAAAGGAAAAAATGTGTCATTGGTTTCTTTGTTCCATTATTGTAGCTTCCCAACTAGTGAATTCTGGCCTCCCATTTCTTCTTTAGTTTGTAGTGGATTTGGAAAAGCACTTAATGGAAGAACATGTCACTTGCTTCTCTAGTTTTCTTCCTTAACTACCCAATTAGGAAGACTAGTTTAACTTTTAGGAGGTGTTCTTGTTTTATAAATTGTGTTAGATGCACATGAATATTGTAGGCATGCATGCACCATCCTTAGTAGTTGAGTTATCTTCAATGTTGTTTCTATTTTTGCATGCATGTTCTATTGTTAGATGAGCAAAATGTCTCTTTTGGAGGCTTGAAGTCACCTAGAGGGGCTAGGGTTTGGTGGTGAAGGTATTGCTAATTGACACATGGAATGTTTTGAAGGAAGAAGGATTTGGACCATGAAGAAGAGGCTTGGATGAGTGACATGTGGAATTTGGAGGCCTATCCATGCATCCCCAACTCCAATGACTTGCTCCTAGTGTCAAAACGTCCCCTAGACGGGTGACGTCATCTTAGTTTTAGAGTTTCTTTTGTGCAAAAGTGAATTTTAAGATGAATTGTTTAATATTATTTTGTAAAGGGGAAATATTAGGGATTTTGACCCCTATCTTGTGGTTTACCCTAAAGTTACGTGGACAAACTATGTTTAGGAATTTTTGTATAAATAGAGATCAAACTCAAATCATTTGGGAACATAACTCTCCCATTGTGAGAGGCTACTAAGTAATACTTGTGCTATCTTTTGGAGGTGTTCTCTTGTGCTATCTTTTTGAGGTGTTCTCTTGTGTTATGGTATGGTTATATCTTTGGTTATTGACTTGTTTCAAGTGATGTGCTATCTATTGGAGGTCTTCTTCTGGCTTTTATGGTGGATAATCTTGGTATGTTAAATTCTTATCTCATTGCTACTTGGATTTGGTAAGGGTTTTCTTACTTATTAATATCTTTCAAGTTTAAGATTATTCTTGCTAAGCTAAGTAGGGAGTATAAGGGAATACACCCCTACTTTATCTCCACCATTAATTTGTCATAGAATTTTTGGTTTAACAAGGGGTTTCTAAGAGAAGTATAAGGGCATAGACCCTCTTAGCCAAACCCTAGCTAGGGATACTTGCCTTGGGGCGTAAAAGGAATTACACCCCCAAAGAGGTAGTACCTCTACATTTCTCTTTAATTTTGACCCCATTCACCCAATAAACCTAAGGCACTAATCACACCAAATTTCATTGGAGAAATAAAACATTGCCTTAAGAAACATGACAAGTCAACCTTTTGAGTCTCTCTCAATTGGATTGCATTCTTCATACTTCAAGCTTTCTTTCCTCCTTGAGGCGTCTCCTCTCTCTAAATACTTATTGCTGCTATAACAAACTAACCCTACAGCCATAAGGCTGCAGAAACCATAACTATTATAATCCTAACAACTCACAAACTGACCCTAGAATTAAACTAAAACTTTTCCCTCATATTCTACCTGCTATAGTGCACCTTTTGGTCAATTTTTGGGCAAGTTTCATTGGGTAATTTTGCTGCTGTAATACATTGTTTGTTACAGCCATAATGCTGAAAATGATCTCTGCAGAAGTGTTTCATAATAGCCTTGTTTGACTGCTCAAGTTTCATTCTATCTTGTGCAAGCTAGACTAGTCATTGTTGGTTTACCTGTTGCATGTTTAACTGAGCTTGTAGAAGATTTAATTACAGCCTCTATTATCATTATATTGTTGATAGCTAACATTATTTCATTGCTGCAAAGTAGGGACAACAAACTTAACTTGCTTGTCCATTATACACTTGGATTTTCTTGTGTATTAGGGCAAATTCACTGAAGTCTTTACTAAATCAACATGGTATTAGAGCACATTCACTGAAGTCTTCTAGTACATTGTGTATGGAGAGATCAGTTGCTCATGAGAGGGAGTTATTAGATAATTTTAGTGGGTGTGATTCCCTTACTTCAGTGATTGAAGAGATCCAAAATTGTGAGAGGTTGTAGTGTGTGATGCCCTAAGTGCTCTAGTGATTGGAGTGGTGTATTTGATTTCTTTTTCCCGGATAATTTGTTTGAATTTAGTGTGTTTCAAAGTTGTAGGTATGATCGATGTTGATTTCAAAGAGTGTGACCATCTAGAGGGTGCCTCTAACTTCACACTATAGAAATGCATATTGCAAATGTTATTGGAGGAGATTGATCTTTGTAGTTTTGTGAATATGAAGGTTATATCTCTTACTGATGTTGCTTTGTTTGTCAAGCATAATTAAAAGCAAGCCAAGGTGATGCAAATAACTTTTCATTTAGTAAAGGACCACTTGATCTCTCACTTGGAAAGAATATAGCTAAAGAGATGTATCTTGTCATCGGGGTGAAGGTAGAGAATGAAGAGTTGGTGCCCATTACTTTAAATTGGTTCTTCTCTTCTTCAAACCCATATATTTGGGGAGTTTATGCTCATGAAAATATTCCCACTTTTGAGAAGCTTAGAGATGATTTCATCTGGAAGGAGACTAGACCAGAGACTATTTTGATTGGTGTGGAGGAGAGTCAAAACCTAGCCTTCATTGAGAAAATGAGGAAAGATGGTAAGAAAGGAGGACCAAGGAGGTTCCATAAGGAAGATTTAGTTTTCTTGAAAAATGGAACAAAACACTTGAGTCACGTAAAGTGATTCAAGAGTCAGAAACAAGGCCACTATGCTTTTCAATGTCTTAAGAAGAAGGGTAAGAGAAAGCAATAGCAACACCAACAAAATTTGTTTACAAGGAGTGAAGAAGCTTCAGTAGTGCATGAACTAGTACATGAAGAAGCTTCAATGTGTCATTGGTTTCTCTGTTCCACTATTGTAGCTTCCCAACTAGTGAAGTTTTGCCTCCCATTTGTTATTTAGTTTGTAGTGGATTTGGAAAAGACCTTAGGGGAAAAACAAATCACTTGCTTCTCTAGTTTTCTTCTCACGTGGGCCTCTGCCAAACAAACTTATGGGAGCTTACAAAACTCCGTTATGCTGCTCGGTTTGGATTTTATGCCCCTGGACCAAATTGGCCACATGTCCATGAATGACTTGAGGAGGGGAGTTAAAACTCGCGATAAAACTCAAACTGGGACTCGGATGGATGAAGCGTTAGTTACATTGGATCTAGAGCACCGAGTTTCATCTAGTGGGGCAACTCCTCTATCATTCCGTTGACCGAAAAATCATTTGTTGGAGTATCTCCGCAACTAGGGTTTTGGTGAATGAGGCATAGTGCAATATATGAAGAGGAGGTCGATTTTCAAGAACACCGTGTTGGGAATTTGTGGATAGTGTAGTCATGTGGATCTTGACCAAATAGACTTGCGAGAGCTTACAGATCTATGTTATGTTGCTTGGTTTGAATTTTATGCCCTCGAACCAAATTGGCCACATGTCCCTGAATGGCTTGAGGAGGCGAGTTGCAACTCATGATAAAAATCAAACCAAGATTCATATGGATGAACCATTAGTTGCATTGGATCCAGAGCACCGAGTTTCAGATAGTGGGGCCCCTCCACTATCATTTTGTCGACTGAAAATCCATTTGTTGGAGTATCTCCGATACTAGGGTTTTGGTTAATGAGGCATAGTGCAATTTCTGAAGAGGAGGTCGATTTTCAAGAAAACCATGTCAGGAATTTGTGGGTAGTGTAGTTGCATGAGACTTGGCCAAATATACTTGTGAGATCTTACGAAACTCCGCTATGGTGCTCGGTTTCGATTTTATTCGCCTGGACCAAATTAGCCACATGTCCCTGAATGGCTTGAGGAGGCGAGTTGCAAATTGCGATAAAACTCAAACCGAGACTCGGATGGATGAACCATCAGTTGCATTGGATCCAAAGAACCAAGTTTCAGCTAGTGGGGCTCCTCTTCTATCCTTCCGTCGACCGAAAAACCATTTGTTGGAGTATCTTCAGCACCAGGGTTTTGGTCAATGAGGCATAGTGCAATTTCTGAAGAGGAGGTCGATTTTCAAGAATATTATGTTGGGAATTTGTGGGTAGTGTAGTCACATGGGGCTTGGCCAAAAATACTTGCAAGAGCTTACAAATCTTTGTTATATTGCTCGGTTTGTATTTTATGCCCCCAGACCAAATTGGCGACATATCCATGAATGACTTGAGGAGGCAAGTTGCAACTCACGATAAAACTCAAACCGGGACTCAGATTGATGAACCGTCAATTTCATTGGATACAGAGCATCGGGTTATAGCTAGTGAGGCCACTTCGCTATCATTCCATAGACCGAAAAACCATTTTTTGGAGTATCTTCACCATTAGGGTTTTGGTCAATGAGGCATAGTGCAATTTTTGAAGAGGAGGTCGATTTTCAAAAACACTATGTCAGGCATTTTTGGGTAGTGTAGTCACATGGGCCTTGGAAAAAAAAACTTGCGGGAGCTTACAAAACTCCATTATGCTGTTTGGATTGGATTTTATGCCCCCAGACCAAATTGGCCACATGTCCATGAATGACTTGAGAAGGCAAGTTGCAACTCGCGATTAAAATAAAAACATGACTTAGATGGATGAACCATTAGTTTCATTAGATCTGGAGCATCATGTTTTATCTAGTGGGGCCCCTCTGCTATCATTTTGTTGACCAAAAAAACGTTTGTTGGAGTATCTCCGACACTTTCGGTTTGGTCAATGAGGCATAGTGCAATTTCTTAAGAGGAGGTCGATTTTCAAGAAAACTGTGTCAGGTGTTTGTGGGCAGTGTATTCACATGGGCCTTGGCAAAAAAAACTTGCGGGAGGTTATGAAACTTCATTATGTTGCTCGTTTTGGATTTTATGCCCCTGGACCAAATTGGCCAGATGTCCCTGAATGGCTTGAGTAGGCAAGTTGCAAATTGTGATAAAACTCAAACCAAGACTCGGCTGGATAAACCATCAATTGAATTGGATATGGAGCATCATGTTTCAGCTAGTGGGGTCAATACTTGATCATTTTGGCTACTAGAAAGCTGTTTGTTGGAGTATCTCCGACACTAGGGTTTTTTTCAATGCTTATTACATATGTTTGACAATTTAACAACTTGTTATGCTAGACATGGCATGGAAAGTGAAAGCATGAAAAGAAAAGGCAAGTGAAACCATGGCAAGTGAAGGCATGGAATGACAAGGTATGACAAGTGAAGGCATGTGGTGGCATGACAAGTGAAGGCGTGGCATGAAAATGCATGGAAAGGCATGGAAAGGCAAGTGAAGGCAAGGCAAGGAAAGACATGTCAAGTGAAGGCATGGCATGGCATGAAAAAGCATGGCATGGCATGGAAACGAAAGGCATGGCAAGGAAAGTGAAGGCATGGCATGGAAAGGCATGGAAAGGCAAGGAAATGCAAGGCATGTCAAGGCAAGTGAAGGCAAGGCAAGGCATGGCAGGGCATGGCAAGGGAAGTGAAGGCAAAGTAAGGCAAGGCATGACAAGGAAAGGAAAGGAAAGGAAAGGCAAGGAAAGTGAAGGAAAGACAAGGCAAGGAAAGGCATGACATGGAAAGTGAAGGCAAGGAATGGCAAGGCATGGCAAGTGAAGGAAAGGAATGACAAGGTAGGAAAACCAAATAAGCAAGTGATGTGTTTTTGCACCAAAAAACGTTGTACCGACAAGTCAGAAAACATCCATCCAAGCAAGATGCACTCGTTCCCTTATTGCTTCACTCTTGCTATTTTTCTACTATTGTATTTTTACCTCTCAAGCATTTTTTGGCTTGTCTCCTTGGCAAGGCAAGGCGTGGCAAGTGAAGGCAAGGCAAGGCATGGAATGGAAAGTGAATGCATGGTATGGCATGAAAAGGCATGTCATGGTATGGTATGGTGTGGCATTGCAAGACAAGGCATGGCAAGGAAAGTGAAGGCATGACATGGCAAGGCATGACAAGGAAAGGCATGGAAAGGCAAGTGAAGGCAAGGCAAGGCAAGGAATGTCAAGGCAAGGAAAGCCAAGGCAAGTGAAGGCAAGACAAGGCAAGAAAAGGAAAGTGAAGGCAAGGCAAGGCATGGAAAGTGAAGGAAAGGAATGTAAAGGCATGGAAAGTGAAGGCAAGTAATGGGAAGGAAAGAAAACCAGAGAAGCAAGTGATGTGTTTTTGCACCGAAATATGTTGCACTCACAAGTTAGAAAACATCCATCCAAGAAAGATGCACTCGTTCCCTTATTGATTCACTCTTGAGAATTTTTTACTATTGTATTTTCACTGCTCGAGCATTTTTTGTCTTGTCTGAGGCTTCACGAGACTTCTCCAAGGTAAAACACAACACTATCTCACTTATTCTCTTCCGAAACATTCAACTGCTGTCATAGTGATGCAATTTAATTTTGAGTAGTCCCCTCCATCTCTACTCATTTAATTTTTTTATGTGTTGTGTTGCAAAAAAGAACCTTGCAAGCCTATTGACTTCACTGAAAGCTTGATACTGCCTGCTGGCGGTCCATTGAAACATACAATGCTTGAGAATTGCAAAGCTTTATGATTTTCCCACGTATAAATTTTAAATACCTCTTATCAATTCACATGTGAACCATGATGTCTCGATTCAATTTATTAGAGTGAGTTATTAGATAATTTTAGTGGGCGTGATTCCCTTAATTTAGTGATTGCAGAGATCCAAAATTGTGAGAGGTTGTACGGTGTGATACCCTAAGTTCTCTAGTGATTGGAGTGGTGTATTTGATTTCTTTTTCCCAACTAATTTGTTTGAATTTAGTGTGTTTCAACGTTGTAGCTATGATTGGTGTTCAATGTTTCCGTCAAAGAGCTCCCTTTTCCATAACACTCAATACAATCATATTGGAAAATAAAAATAAACATGTAAACATGACACTACTAAATATGAACAAATTTGCCACACTTTTTCGTTGTTATTGCTACACATTTTCGTTGAACTTGCCACAAAAGCGGTCTTATTTTTCGTGGATATTTTTTCGTCGCTATATTGATGACCCAGAACTCATCGTGGAAATATCCATGAAATATGGCTACCACGTGTCATTTGTTTGGTAAGCATTTTTTGCAACATTTTTTTTTACAAACATCCGTTTATATATAGCAACAAAACTCCATCTGTATAGCGACAAACATCCGTTTTTGTTTCCACAAGAATGCTATAGTTTCCATGATTGTTCATCGCTATATAGACGAATGTTCGTGGAAAAATACAAATGAAAAGTTTTTGTTTCCATGAGAATGCTATATTTTCCATGATGTTGTCACTTTATAGACAAATGTTTGAGGAAAAACATAAATGGAAAATTTTTGTTGCCATGAGAATGCTATATTTGCCACCATTTTTCATCACTATATAGATGAATGTTTGTGGGAAAACACAAATGAATTTTTTTTGTTTCCACGAGAATGCTATAGTTTCCATGATGTTGCGTCGATATATAGACGAAACATCATGGCAAAACACAAATGAAAAGTTTTTGTTGCCACGAGAATGTTATAGTTTCCACGATTTTTCATCCCTATATAGACGGATTTTCGTGGCAAAACACAAATGGAAAGATTTTGTTGCCACGAGAATGTTATACTTGCCAGGATTTTTCGTCACTTTATAGATGGATGTTCATGGAAAAACACAAATGAAAAGTTTTTTTTTCCACGAGAATGCTATATTTTCCATGATTGTTCATCGCTATATAGACAAATGTTCGTGGAAAAACACAAATGAAAAGTTTTTTATTCCACAAGAATGCTATATTTGCCACGATTGTTCGTCAATATATAGACAAATGTTCGTGGAAAAAAAATGAAAATGTTTTGTTGCCACGAGAATGCTATATTTTCCACGATGTTTGTTCACTATAGAGACGAGGACTATAGGTTAAAAAAAAAAATTGCATACCCGCATGAAATTACTCATGGCATTGGAGAGATTCAAATAAATTGGTGAAATTCTACATGCTAGCCACATGGAGGAGGTTGTATGAGTGTAGAACACCTTGTTGATTAATTGGGTTGGTTTTCATTGATGTCAACCCTTGAAGAAAGTCCGGTAGCGAATTTCGGTAGCACAAGGTTTGGGTAATGGACCCAAGTTTGTTTGATGTATAATGGTATGCGTTTTGATATATTTGCAGGTAAGACTATTCTATATGGATAGTACATGGAGGTTGTATGAGTGTAGAACACCTTGTTGATTAATTGGGTTGGTTTTCATTGATGTCAACCCTTGAAGAAAGTCCGGTAGC
>SNQJ01S0295672.1:0-10567 GCA_010110895.2 Picea sitchensis | reverse complement strand
CATATAAACATTGATAAACATCCAAATACAAGTCATGAATTTATACATCTAATTTTTCTTGATTTATGTTTTTACATTCATAAAATTGACAATTGGGGTATCATAATCATCCATGGACATTGCATTTGTGTGCCTTGTCCTTCTATTGTTTGTGTTTCCATGCACTCATGTACCATACTTCAGGTACATCGTTGAGAAGGGTTAGTTGTCATCTGTTCAAGGATGTGAACTTTAACAACGAAAATGATCATATCATATGTTGAAATATAATTGAAATAACTAATTCATTATTTTGATAACATTACACTATTTCTCTTACCTGTCTCCGTGTAGATGTGACAATTGTGCTAATTCTTGTCCACTTGGTTCCTCTCCTGCCCACCTCCCGAAAGCCACATGCTCTTCAATTTTGAGAAGATAATATAAGTATAAGTCAAGAAATAAATAAATATCTACAATCACAAGAAATATTTCTAATTCTGAAGCAAACATACTGGAATGGGTACTCGGCCCTCACTATCATTGACATGCTCACCCTTGTATGACGTGGTGTCAGCTGAATACTGCTAGATTCATCAAGCAGGGTAGACTGTTGAAAAAAAACATAAAACTAAGTTAAGGGTATATAATAAACATGAATGACTTTGCAGCATAAGCACACAGCTTCCTTATTCATTTTATCATTTGCGTGGATGGGGAGATGGGTGAGTCCGACCAAGATGTTTCAGATTCAATCACACTTTTAAAACTATGGTTGTAACCAAGCTTTAGGTCCTCCTTAGTGGAAGCAGTGTCAAACATATTTAACCACAATGCATAACACCATTGCAAAACACCAATAACAAAAACATATATTTGTTCACAAATATTAAACAAATATTAACCACGTTGATCATTTAAATCTTACGATTTAGAATTTTAGTTTTCCATAGCCACCTGCCTGAAGGCTTATGGTTTTTATCGTGTTTTTCCATTCTAGCCTTGGTTTCCTTGGAGGTGTCCTAGCTCAAGACATGGAATTTCGGAAAATTAGATATCAAAATTGTTACTTAAAAATAGGAAAGAAAAACACAAATGATCATATTTCACTGATAATGTGACATGTGTTGTACCTTTCTTGACCAACTCGGGTGGATGTCTTCCTTGTTTTTAAAACAATTTCTCCTTTTCATCCTCTATCACGTATTCTTCCACTCTTTCTTTGTAACCATGGGAGGGTGCTCATGCCTTAGGTCTAATTGCAATTTCTCCCTATATTGCCTTGCAGTATATTTTGAATTTCACTTAATAACTTTGTAACCACTTTCTCTTGTTGCTGTTGGGTTTAACAACAAGTTTCACCATGTGATTTATTAAATTATCTTTCTTTTTGTTATCTTTTCCATTCCACTGTGCTTAATGGTGGGGCAAAACAACTCCAATGATTTGTCATTTGTTTCTAGAAAACATTGTTTCTAAAAACATGTTATCCATTAATTTTATAATATTCTCAACAAATGTCCATTTCACTTTCATGAAAAAATGAATCACTCAATTAAACATATTACCTCGCAATCTTTATGAATCTTGATCGAACACACAGCGCCATCCACAAAAAGGTGACATCTACAAAGATCCTATTCTTTAATTCATTCTGCCCATGCATAATAGTTTCCTCTCTATCTATAGCACGCTCTCTCCTGAGTCATGTGGAGTCCTGCTCGACTCATCATGCTCCCGCATGTCATGCTACCAAAATCATTGTACTCATCAATGATTCGAGGGGAACCTCAGAGGCTCAAAAAGCCTCACTTACAATTTGCTATGTCCATTTGTTTTGCATCATCTAACGCTACCTATAACAATTGGAAGATTCAGAGGTTTCCCACGCACGGGGTTTAAAAATCCTACAAATGGAAAACTTTATCATCAGATCATATAGAATATATAATTAAAAAATGGATATGAAACTATCATAGCTGATAAAAATATGAAGATGCCACTTACCCCAAATTAGTTATTGTATTTTGTATTTCCGCACAATTCTTTTCCCCGGCCCTCCTCGTGTCATGGATCTTTGTTAAACCTAGATATTCTATGTTAGTTTTCTTCAAGGCCTTCATTACAGCTTGTGTCATTGGATTAGTGGAATAAAATATTTCATCTCATTAATTTTATTCAAAAATGTATTGTGGCATGGTCAACATGCCACAATACATTGATGAATAAAATAATGATGAACTTTAACATTTGAGAACGAAGTATTGTAGTCATAAGTTATTACTACATTTAACATTTACCTACGCGAGGCACAATGGTGCCGGTCAAATACCCTCGACGATGTGGCGGTGATTTTTGACATATCACCCTCGACAAAAGTTGACACACAAATCAATCAACAAAAGTTATGAAATTCACCTATAACATTTAAAAACAAACATTGGAGTAATATCAAAAAAATAATGCAATTCCGCAAATTTAGTCAGTTGTAGTCATAAGTTTTTACTAAATTTAAAATTTACCTGAATGAGTGAGCTGGTGCCTTCCACTGGCCACCTGTATGACATGTAGAAGGTGATTTTTGCCACCTTAGATAGATGATTGACACAAATCAATCTCCAACAAAAGTTAAGGGAAATCCACCGTAACATTAAAAAATGAAGACAGTAAATAATATAAGAAAAAAATAATGAAATTTACGAAATTTAGTTGTTGTAGTCAAGTTGTTAACAGATTTAACATTTACTTGTCGAGGCACAACGGGTGCATTTCCACGGTCACCCTTGAGAGATGTATTGGGTGAAACTCGGACATTTTCACCCTGGACAGATGTTGACAATAAATCAATCAACAAAAAGGCGAAATTCAATTGCACATTATAAAAATTAAATATTGTAGTAATATCGTAAAAACAATAACAAAATTTTAATTTAGTTATTATTGTATCATACAAGCATCGATTTAACATTTACCCGCTGAGGCGGTGCCTTTCCAATACCCTCGACAGATAGCGTAGCCCGTGATATCTCACATCGGCCAATTTGGATATATGTTACAATGTAAACAATCAACAAGAGTTATGAAAGTACTATAACATTAAAAAAAGGAAATATTGGAGTAATATTAGAAATTAAATAATGAAAAATGAAATATATGCAAGAAAAAATTGGAAATATTGGTAAAATGTATAGCAATTGTAACAATGATTGATCAAAGATTGAGTTGAATGGTACGTATGATATTTACCCCCATAGACACTCTCCATCTCTTCGATTTAAGTTGTTGTAATCGTATCAACAACTCTTCACTGAACTATTGTTTTAAGGTACATACAAATATACCTAATTTCTTCACGCCCCTCAGATATGCAATTGGGTTTCTTAGTTGTTTCCACTAGTCATGTACTCTTTATGCTCCACAAAGTTTCCAAGATTTTGGCCTTCCATCAATATGCTATAGTTGCCCCTTTATTTTGATTGTTATCTACTAGTTGTATATAATTTGTGGCAACCTGTATCTCTGCATACTTTGCGTACATCGGACCAACATCAACCAATGACTATATTTGTATAATTGTCTGACATAATCCATCATCAGCCATAGCTCCATAGCCAACCTTTATGCCATCCACGTAAAATAACCACAATCCATGTAAGGATGAACGAGCAATGTGATACATCCTCCCACTAATGAAGAAATATGTGTCCACTTCCGTAGCTCCTTAGGTGCCCATTCTTGGACCCATAGATATTAATAATTAAGGGAAACCTCCACGCTCTATGCCCTCAACATCATAATTACATCACCTTCGCTGGCAATAAAAAATTGCATGCATACAAAATCTTTCCTTACCTTTTCAGATCTAGTTGATTTAGAACCAGTAGAGGCACCACGCCTCGCCTTTCAACCTCTCTTGGTATATATTGATCATCACTCGACGAAGATAGTTCCAACATATAACTATTTGGTGGTACCTACAATCATTAAAACAAGAAGATAAGTCAGTTTGCGTGCCAATATATGTTTATGGTACCAAACAAAGTTGCATATAATTTCATATAGTTGCAATTAAGTTGCATAAAGTTGCATAAAGTTGCATATAGCTCTTACAAGTTGCATTGTTGCATATAAGGTTGCATATTGTCATTAAAACATGATAAGTTGCATTGTTTGTATATAGTTGCATACGAAATTGTTGCACATAGTTGCAATATAGTTGCATATAGCTCTTACAAGTTGCATGTAATGCATAGTTGCATATAGTCACATAAAGTTGCATATATGTTATCCACAATTTTGGCTTCATCAATGTGGATGATACAAGACAGAAGTAATGATGGAAAATCAAGCTCTCTACCAAGAACACCACTGGTGAAAAAGCTACATTTTTTCTTTCTCTTCCAAATCTCATGCTTAGTTGATGTTCAGGTTACCTGATATCATCATGACAATGCTTGGATTCTCAGAGGTCGCTTAATATGGAGAGAACCTTCCTCAAGACCGTGAATTCACACATCCGTGGTGCAAACATGTTCCAAAGGAAGCAAAAAGATGAATCTTGAACCTTCTATAAGGGAATCTTATAGAAAATGAGTTGGCTTCATTATTCAGGTGCTGGCATTCTAGATATATTGGGATCATTTCCTATCCAAGTAACTCATATATCTTCTCCTATATATTGGGAGGAGGATGTTTCATGGAAAGGGTTAAGAAGAATAAGCAACAAGCTATTAAGATATTGATTGGAGAACTAGTGCAAGGTTGTATGGAGGACCCATGCTACAACAACTAGAGACACAAGCAAGGTCACCTGGTTGATTTTCTTCATGCATGAGCAAGTGTGTGTGTCGAGCTAGGAGCCATCGAAAAGGAGACCTATGAAATCAAGGATCAGGTTGTGTTTCACTTCATTTAATACAATACACAGACATGTCCCTTTCCCATAAAGATGATGTCACTTGTTACATAACTCCTGATCATATGTATAGACTAGCTATTGAATATATTAATCATCCTTTACTTCCACCATTTGTAGACTGCTGTGATCTGAACGGGACAAGAACATTGGAGTGAAGCTTGGAACAACAGAGATCTAAGGAAAGCGTCATAAGGTATGTCCATGATCCCCATCTCTTAGTTCATCTTAACAGCTTGACTAGGGAAAGTGTATTATTCTCGTCTGCTTGTTCTAGATCCGTGTGGATCTAGGGAGATCGGCTCATGTCCCAGACTACGTATTTTATCCCAACAATATGGCTGTATATCGTCACTAAACATGATAAGTTGTAATTGTTGCATAGTTGCATACCAAATTGTTGCACATAGTTGCATAGCTGCATGGGTTGCATTGTTTTACAGTTGTGCATAGTTGTATAAGGCTGTATTATAGGTTGCATACACTGTCATATAGCTGTATTATGAAGCCAGGCAAGCCACCTAAGATGTGGGTGGTTCATTCTTGTGTGCAAACATACGCATACCCATTTCTCTTTGAGAGGTTTGTGACATGACAAGCCCATCTTGGGAGATGTTTATGAGGCATGGGACTCCATGATTGAGTCTATGAAGACAATTGTTATGGAGAATCAGTCCCCCAAGTATGGGACATCAGTATAGAGCTTATGGTCCATTGTACATGATATTCTTCTTTCTAGGTGGGATAAGAATTGTACACCTTTGCATTGTTTGGCTCATTCATTGAACCCAAAGTTCTACAGTTAGCATGTCCTATTCTACAAAACTTAGTCTTCAGGGTCCTTTCTCAAGTTACTTCATCCTCTTATTACGAGAGGAATTGTAGCACATATGAAAATTTGTATAGTGTGAAATAGAGGAGGATTGAGCGCCTGCAAAGACAATGGTGTATGCACACCGATGCATACCCCTATCTCCCTAAGGGTTGCGCGGACTCGGGTCGATCTTTGACTCGTGAGTCTAAATGGCTCCCAGTTCCTCGGAGATGAACCTTAACACTAAACTACGTGTCCTTGTTTGTGTTTCTTCCCATGCAAAACTAAAGACTAGGCATGAGCCTCCACCATTACGACCGCACCTAACACGAGCTTTTAGCCTGTATAGATAACACGCTTTCAGGATTCCTTTACGCTTCCGATGCAACAACTCCTCAACTCCTCCAAGTCTCGAAACTTCGATGAGGGATAACAGAGGTTATCTCTTCCCCTTCCTCTGCTCATGTGAACACACAATCATGACCACAGGCTTTATAACAAAGACATGTTGTGATTCACAATGTCGATACTTTCTATGGCGTACATGCCCCACTGGTGTCCCAAAAGGCCAAATCATGATGGTCTAGGATCTGGTCTAGATATGACCTGACTGACCTGGCCATGATCAAGTCAAGAGCCACGCTTCGCGGATCTCTCAGCACGCGAAGTTTGCTCACCATTCTCTTGATCGGCCGAAAATGTTGATATTTGGAGCCCCAATCTGAGGGTCCCGATTCTTCCACGATCTGATAGCTTAGATCTCATCTTTGTGAATCACGATTTTGCATTTCGCTGTGGTTTTAGTCAAGGACCTCTGCCCTCCCAACTCGCAATACACTTATATCAATAAATGGACTAACGGGTCCATTCTCTTGATCGGCGAATATTATCCCTCCCGAGATTTGAGAATTGAATAACTCATGCCATTATCCTCCACACAACTTCACTTGATCCAACAACCTACAAATATCAACACTTCCTCCTTGAAGGCTCTCCACCACCCGTTCAGATCCTCAATAGTCTCGAAAATATCTTTGGCGCCAACTTCCCCGAGATTTAATCTTCTACTAGGAAATGTTTTCTAAGTCTTCGCTAAGGTTACTTCCTCCTAGGAAATGGGATTCCTAGATCTTGCTAACACTTACCTGAAGTGTTATTCCTTCTAATATTTTTCTTGTACAAACATCTATTTCCTGCACCCATTCTCCTATCTAAGGTATTTCGATAACTCATATCCACAGGATTTCTTTACAGAAATTCTCCCCGATGGCCCCTCCTGCTCGATGCACACCTTGCGAGTTTCAAATGAAGGGAAACAATTGAAACTAAAAACTAACATTCACAGCCTTCCATTTTCTCCTATGGAGATTCATTCACTTGTCTATAAAAACGTAATGATGTGAAATTGCGAACATTGTTCACACACAATGCATTTGGATCAATCCTTCCTCTATTATCTTTATTGTGTACCAAAATGGCTACCAAATACATTCAATTTGCATCTAAATTAACCGAAAACTAAAATCTCCTACTAAGTAGCTCTTCTTACGAATTACTTTTCTCTCATTTTAGCTAACCTTATCGTGGCATAATGTACCAACCTCATTTAAATCGTAGGTCTTTAGGGTTTCCAGCCACTTATCTACTTCTGTACCATCCACTGCTATCTTAGACCACCAATCCGTGAGTGGGTGCTTGCTGTTCCAAAGTTTTTCCTGGTGTCGAGCTCAGCGCGTTTCTTGAAAAACTGCTGGATTGGTATGCTGAGGTTTTGGAAGAACTCCCACGTGCCGAAAGGGTCCTACATGCTTACCAATGATGCTCCTGCATCATAATCCCCTCGACAAAAATTCATGGACTCTCAGTCTAACAGCTCCTCCTGCACCGAATTTCCCTACTTCTGGATAACAACTTCTTTTTCCCAACTGACATCTTCTACCGGGTGTCCCTTCCATTTGACCCTATACTCAAAATAGGTTTTCTCTCGTCTCACAATCCTCCATCAACAATTTTCCATCTGTGGTTTTTCTCCTACAGGCATTTGTTTCTCCCACTAAATATTTTCTTAATCTTCTAATCCCTCTGTGTCATATTTCCTATAAGGATATAGGCTTGAAACATTGAATATGGTCGGTAAATTCCCACACCATCCGACAACTCAATCTCATAGAGTTTTGCATCAAACTTCCTCAAGATCTTACATGGTCCTGCTATTCTTCATATATTTGGGGGCTTTATATGTTCCCTTAGGGAACCTTTCCTGAATGTCTTCCAAAACTGACTTCCTACTTCAAATTGAAGTTCTCACATGTTGATCACTGTGTTTGTATTTTTGGTTATAACTCTGCAATTGTCCTCTGATCTGGCTATGGTGTTTCTACATCTCTGCAAAGCAAAATCTTCTGCTCCAACGCCCCTGATTCTCCCCTATTCCAAGTCTCTCAACTCGCATACTGGGTTGTAGACATATAAGATTTGGAATGGTCTCCTTCTAGTGCTTCATTTTGGTGAGTCATTGTATGCAAACACTACTTGTGGTGGTGAACATAATCCCACTAATTATGATGATCAGTGACTAAATTCCTCAATAAATTTCCTAAACTTTTGTCTTAGTCTCATTTCATCTCATTCGAGGGTTATATAAGATGAAGGACAAAATTGTCTCAATTGTTCCAATAATAATGTTCTCTAGAAATTACCAATAAATTTTGTGTCTTTGTTCTAGACAATGCTTCTAGGTAGGCCATGAAGTCTTACAATTTCCTTGAAAATGTTGCAACATGTGTCACATCATTGGTCTTATGGCATGGGATAAAATATGCTCATTTTAAAATCTATCCACCACCACAAATATGGAATCAAACTCTCTTTCATTCTTGGCAATCATAACACAAAATCCAAGCTTATTGCATCCCAAGGCTCTCTCTCTCGGTATTGGCAATGGTTGATACAATCCAATGCCTATCATTTCTCCTTTGTATAAGTGCATTCTATATTTGTTCACAAATTTTATCACATCTATTCTCATACCCCGCCAATATTATCACTCAGCTTTGAAAATGTTTTATCATGGTCAAAATATCCAACCAATCCTCCATTATGTTTCTCCTTCATAAGATTATCCCTCATTGAGCATTTTGTATGCACAACTGATTTCCTCCAACAATAGTCCTTCTTGAATCATGTACTCCACCCATTGGCTCCTATCTCTCAACATGTGGTTTTTACATGCTTCATATGCTTCATTGAAGCATGTATCATCACAATACATCTTGTTGTTCAAACCCTGTCTTCACTTGGAATTCCTGCATAATTAGACATCTCCTTCTCATTGCATCAACAACCTTGTTAGTATTCTCAATAATATAGTTTTATGACAAAAGTAAATTTTTTCATAAATTCAACACATTTTGCATGCCTTTGATTCAATTTTAGTTATGAATTGTAAAGCTTGGTTATCACTATACAAGACAAATTTCAGGACAAGATAATGCCTCCATTTCAAGGCTGAATTATGGCATAAAACTCCTTGTCATAGGTGGTGAGTACTTCCTCTTGTCTCATTTAGCTTCGATCAAATAGCAAATGTGCTATCCTAACTCAAACTCCGCTCCTATGGAAACCCACTTGCATCACATCTTACCGAAATGTCTTCTCAAAATTTGGTAAGACCATAATTGGTTGTTCTTTTATCTTATTTTTCAACACTTTGAATTTTTTTTCATCTTCCTCTATCCAACTGAATGATTTGTGTTTCTTCTTCACTGTGATCCATCATTGTTCACAAATTCCAATTAAAAGTCTCTAATGAACTTCATATATATCCTTTCTAATCCATGAAATCTCCTACCTCAAACATACCCTTGGTGATGGCCATTCTTTTGATTGCTCTCACCTTCTAGATCCATATCTCTACCATTCAAGAGAGATTAAAACCCAAGTAAATGAGTTATGTATTTGTTAGCACTCAGAATTTTCCAATAGGTTGACAACAAAAGAAATCTACAAAAGGTAACTTTATCCAACCACTTTTGAAGGTGGGATCTAGCCCTTCCAACTTAGAGGGACTTACATGATTTAGCTATGTTTTGAATTTTCAATACAGCTAGGTAAATAAATAGGTTGGTTTTATTGTCAAAGTGTTTTAGAATTGGTTGAGACAGTCTACAAATCCATAATATGGGGTCTCGTGGTTTTAATAAAATATCAAATCAACTGTAAACGCAAGAAAGGAAACTTCACAGGGCAAGATAATATAATTATTGGATTCTTTAATAGCATAAATTATGAATAGCGGAAAAGATGAGAAAGATAATTTCAACAAAAAGAAGTTAAGAATTTCTCATTGAAAAACACCAAGATAAAACACTTAAATCTTTCGAGTCGGAAACAGGGTATAATAGATAAATCATGCAACATTCGTTACTCTTTAAAGATTAGATTTAGAAAAAGTATGATAACAAGGTGAGAATAACATTCAACTAAGAGAAAAAACATCACCAGTGAACATACGTAAGAATCTTGTAAAAGTGCCTCCTTTTATTAATGGAAAATCTCTTAAAAAATACATACCGATAAAGCAGCGCGTGAAGATCAACAACCCTCAATACTTTGAAAGATGAAGTATTTATAATTCAATTACAATGTTCCCGCCATTAATGACCAGACTATGCTAAATCTATTTTTGGTAGCCTAACTAACTGTTGGAAGATTGATCGTTGTCATTGATGTCAACCCTAGTCATGGGTTTTGGACCCAAGATTGATAAAGGTATTTGACATGAAGGAAATGCACATGCATATACAACACCCATGAATGGATAGTATACATCATGTTGTTTTCGGTGGTATGTGGCATGT
>SNQJ01S0295671.1:0-10567 GCA_010110895.2 Picea sitchensis | reverse complement strand
AAGACAAAATGATGGAGAAAAGGATGGAAGACATGATTCATGAGGCTTTGGAAGGTGGAGGGGGCATTACACAAGCCAAAGGGCATGACCAAAAAATCATAGTGGCCCTCATGAGTTCTAAAGGTAGACTTGGGAATGTCTACCTCTTTCATACGTATCTGGTGGTAGCCCAAGCGAAGATCAAGTTTAGTAAAGAATTGGGCGCCACTCAATTCATCCAGGAGGTCATTAATGACAAGAATGAGAAATTTGTCTTTAATGGTCAGTTTGTTGAGGGCACGGAAGTCAAGACACATTCGCCAAGAACCTTCTTTCTTCAGGACCATGAATATAGGAGAAGAGTAGGGGCTCGTACTAGGGTGGATAATGCCTGCATTAAGGAGTTCTTGGACCATTTTCTCAATTTCATTTTTTTGTGAAAAGGGGTGGCGATACAGACGAATATTGGGAGGAAGGCTTCCAGGTACAAGGGGAATGGAATGATCATGAACACCATGGGAAGGAGGGAGTCCTTGGGGAGTGGAAAATACCATTTGATGTTTAGAAAGGAGGGCTTGGAGGTCTTGCGGCACTGAGGGTGTCTATGTTGCTTATATGGCATGGAGTTGGGAAATAACACCAGAATGACCTTTTTTGAGCAGCTTTTCCATGCGATGGGAACTAATGATCTTATGTGAACCCACAGTGATGCCTTGGAATTTTTATTGGTGGCCCTCCTGGTCAAATTGTATGGTTAATTCCTTAAAATCCATGAGAATGGGACCCAAAGTCCTTAGCTAGTCTGCACCCAACACAATGTCACAACCGCCCATGTCGATAGCAAACATATGGTATTTTAGGTGGTAGTCACCGATTTGGAGATGCACATTTTCACAGCGCCCTCCACTTTTCATGGAACCACCATTGACAATCATGATTTGGAAATTGTTGACGACATGGATGTAGCAATGAGTTTCTTGGGCAATGCGGCGATGAATAAAATTATGGGTGCTTCCACTATCAACCAGAATGATGAGCTTTCAATGCTTGATGTAACTGATTAACTTGAGGGTTTGGGGAGCGGAGAAGCCAATGAGAGCATTGAGGGAAATGACCTTTTCTATTTCAAGAGGGTCTGAGGGAGGGGTTATGTCAGTGGTTTTGGGTGACTCAGACGCAAGGGGAGTTTCAACATACTCTTCTGAAATATCCTTGGAGATGGCCATAAAAAGATTTTTTTCCTTACATTTGTGGCCCGGGAAATATTTGTCATCACAGTTATAACAAAGGCCTTTGATTTGGCATTCATCCATTTCAGCCCTGGTTAATTTTTGGATCTTTAGTGGGGCGGAGGGAGTAGTGGGATTTACGGTTTTAGGGCGAGGGATAAAAGAGGGTTTGCGATTTTGAGAAGATACAACCTGTTGTTCTTCTTTAGCTCTTTTAGTAGCCTCCACCCAACTCAGAGGTCAAGCCATGAGGACATGGGCCCGAATATCATCCTTGAGGCTACTGATAAAACATTCTCGAAAAAAGGCATCGGTCATGCCCTATGTTCGAAAAGCCAGGCGCTCAAAGGCAACTATAAATTCTTCCACTATTCCTGATTGTTTCAACTTTTTCAAATGACCCAAATGTTTGGTGTCAGTGTCAAAGCATTCATAAAGCTCAACGACAAAGTGTGTCCAAGCAATATACCCTTGATAGGAATTTTTTCTCCATTGCCACTATTGCCAATGTTCTTGATCTAGATGGAGAAAACCATACCGGAGTTTGGCCAAATCATCTGTAATGCCGTATAAAGAGAAATAATGTTCCATTTGGGTTACCCAACCAGTGGGGTCCGAGCCATCAAATTTGGTCACATCCACCCGCGGAAGGCATAGGTCACGTAGAAAGTGATGGTGCTGAAAGTTATGGGAATGAGAGGAATGTTCACCTTCAATATGGGGAGGTGAGTCAGAGGAAGGGTTATATGTAGGGATATTCAGTTTGGTGCAGAGTGATGAAAAGACAGATTTAAGCTGGGTGGTCATTTCTTATTTGACTTCCTCCATTGAGGAATGCATGGTTGTATTGATGGTTGTATTGATGGTTTCAAAATTGGCACTAAGTTGTTTCACTTCTTTTTGGGTTGCGATGAGACTAGATTGCAAGGTATTGAAGCGATCTTCAAATTCTTGGCTACGGAGACGAGGGAACTGAAAAGGGGCGAGTGGGGTCAGAAATTTTTGCCAAAAAATGATAGGTATGAAGGTGATAAGGGAGAAGAGGTGAATCCAATGGAATAGGTCTCAAATAATGGTGAAATAGGTCCCAGTCTGAAGAATACTATAGAGATGAAATCCCCAAATGCTTAGCCAAGAAGAAAAGTGTAGTGATTTGGCAACCCGAACACAGTTGCATGATAATAGAGATTGTTTGTTTCAATTTGTTTATGTTTCTGTCCCCCAAGGGTTAGGTATTCACGGGTTCTACAGAAAAGGGTTTGCCCTATGCTATAGCTCTCTGATATATGTGTGGGGTCCAACAATAGTACTCGGCCCAATATCTTAGGGCACTGACTAAGAAGGATAGACCATACCCTTAGCTGTACTATTCGACTACCCAGGTACTAGAGAGTATCTTCCCAAGTGCTATTCTCGATGGCACTATAGCAATCAGGCGATCGATCGGTTTATCTAAAGAGGGCTTCCAGAAATCTAGGCCGATCTGTACACAGGTGTTGTCTAATGTGCTACCACTCAAAGGGGTACCAACACGGGTTACAAGGGTGGCCAACAGATGTGCACTTAAGAACCACTTGTATTTCCTGTGTGTATGAATCCCTCAACCATGGGTTTATGCGCATAATGATAGATCTCTATGGCTTAAAGACGCCGGAATACGTCTCCACCCTGAAAAAAAATTTACCCACAATTTCTACCAAGGAAAGTGCTCTGATACCACTTGTAATATACCAGATATAAAAGCATGCATAACAGAAATAAAATGCTAGAAATGGTAGAATAAAAGTAATATAACCAGCATAATCTCCACAATAACACATAAATTATATAAGAACAACAACATAAATAACACTTTGATTAAGAAAGCAATGTTCACGAGCCTCTTCAAGGGGAAAACCTCCAGTCGAGCAACACTCTATTACAATAATCTTCAAGCTAGGGTTCTCATACCCTCGACTCCTATTTATACTAAAGATGTCTATCAAAAGAAGCATCTAGAGGAAGATCCTTCTAGAAGCGGAATCTTCTATTAGGTCTTCTTACATCTGCCTTATTATATTTTATTGAAAGGCCTTATTAATATTGACCTTTATTACATCTGAATATATTATTCTACCTATGTGCGGGTTAGGACCCTAGCAACGTCCTTCATGTATATATCTGCAATATTTTTTGCCTCGTGTGTAGTCTTTACTGGAATAAAATGTGTTTCTTTAGTCAATTTTTCCACCACCACCATGATGGAATCATGTTGCTTCATTGTTTTGGGCAACTTACTAATAAAATCAACTGTAACTACACCTATCTTCCATTCTAGAATGGGCAATGGATGTATCAAACCAGTTAGATGTCATTGTTATGTCTTTACCTTTTGGCATTCTAGACATCTGGCTATGTAATTAGTCACTTCTTTCTTCATTCCTGGACACAAATATTGGCTTCTTACAACTGCAATTGTTTTATGATATACTGGGTTCTTGACATATGGCATATTCTACATTTTCTCCAAAACTGCATTTTCAGATCACTAGAGTTAGGCATGTATACTTTTCCTTTCTACATGAGAATATCATCTTCTTTCAGCTCATAAGAATTGAATTTCTACTGAAAATTACCTTGTTGTAATGCCTATTTTATTTTTAAATAATTTTGATTTGAATATGTTGTTGCAACAACTTTTTCTTTCAGATCTGTCTTGTACATGCTAATGGATTCTATATCCACTTCATGAGCTATCCTGTTGAGTGTATTGGCCACTTGATTTTCTTTTCCCTTTATGCGCTTAATTTCGAAGTCATATTCACTTAGAAATTATAGCCATCTAGTTTGTCTGACATTTAGTGTTGGCTGCCCAAAAAAATGTTTCAGACCATAGTGGTCTGTTCTTGGCTTGAACTTCTTACCCATAAGGTAATGCGTCCACATTTTCAATGCATGTACAATCACAGCTAATTCCAAGTCATGTGTAGCATAATTCCTCTCATTCTCTTTTAATTTTTTGGACTCATAACATACCACATGGTCCCTTTGATTGATAACTCCACCAAGTCCTTCCTTGCATGCATCGGTGCACACAAAAATATATTCATTTGGATCAACAATCTTCAATATTGGTGCACTTGTCAATATTTCCTTTAGCTTTCAAAAACTCTCTTCACACTTGGAATTCCATTCAAATTTCACTCCCTTCTTTTGCAAATAAGTGATTGGACTTGCAATCCTTGAGAACCCTTTTATGAATCTTCAGTAATAACCAGAAAGACCCATGAATGATCTGACCTTTGTTAGATTCTTTGGCGTTGGCCATCCTCTAACGATCTCTATAATCTCAGGATACACTTCTATCCCTGCTATTAAAATTATATTCCCCAAGTAGTGATTCTTCTTTTGGTAAAATATGAACTTACTTAGCTTAGCAAACAATTTATGCTCTCATAAAACTTGCAACACCATTAATAAATGTTTATCATGTTCTTCTTTTGATTTAGAATAGACGAGGATATCATCTAAGAACACAATCACAAACTTGTCCAGGTACTCCCTGAACACTCCATTCATCATGCACATAAAAACTACTAGGGCATTTGATAGCCCAAATGGCACTATCGTGAATTCATAATGCCCATATCTTGTTCTGAATGTTGTCTTGTTGATGTATTCTTCCTTTATTCTTACTTGATGATAGCCTAATCTCAAGTCAATCTTCAAAAATATTCTTGCACCTTTTTGCTGGCTAAACAAATCATCAATTCTTTTCAAAGGATACTTATTCTTTATGGTAACCTTATGAAGTTGCCTAAAATCAATACACAACCTTAAGGTTCCATCCTTCTTATTCACAAAAAGAACTGGGGCTCCCCAAGGTGACACACTTGGGCATATATACCCCTTATTCAAAAGTTCTTCAAGATGCATATGCAAATCTTTATTTCCGGTGTACCCATTCTGTAAGGTGTCTTAGACATTGGGGCAGCTCCTAGAACCAAATCAATAGAGAAATCAATGTCTCTTTTTGGTGGTAGTCTTGGAATTTCTCTAAAAACATATTCAAAATCCCTCAAAACTGGATGGTTTTCAATGCTTTCCACTTTGTCTTTAGCTTCCTCTTCCATATGGGCTGCAACCATCTGACATCCTTTCCTGGAGCTCTTCTTCAAATGAATAGTTGAAATCTCTCTAATAGATACAACTCTTTGAATGCCTTGAATCTTGCCTTGCTGCCCTTCCTCATCAAGACATGTCATTGTGTTGTTTTAACAATCTGTGACATCATGATGTTTCTCCAAATAATCCATACCAATTAGACAATCATATGAACCCAATGGCATGATGTTTACATCCACCTTTGTATTGAGTCTATTCATGTCTATCAGACAATCTTTAACCAACTCATTGATTTTCCTCTTAGCCCTTGTGTCTAACTGAACTAACCAATATTTCTTATTCTTACTTCTTTGCAAGTGAAATATTTCAACAATGTTATCATTTACGTAACTATGGCTAGCTCTTGAATCAGTTAAAATTACTATGGGCTCATTATTGATCTTACCTTCCACTTGAATCATGGGGAATTGATACTCTGCCTGCTTGTTGTCCAAGGATGCATAAATCCTTGGCTTACTTCCTCATATGTCTTCCATTGTTTTAGCTTCTTGAATGTTGTGGACAGTCCCCATTATTTCTCCTTTGTGAGGGAAATCCTTATGTGGTTGATTTCCCCCACATCCCCAACATTGCACCGACTGTTGGCTTGGCCTTTTTCCAAATGAATCTCCAGTCTTGTCATCTTTTTGGGTGACTTGACTGTGCTGTTTCGCTTGGAAATTATTAGTCAAAAAGGGTGTCTTACAATTCTTCTTCCTTTGATCCTTCTTATCCTTCATCTTTTCATTTCAAGCTTTTGGGAAAACTAGTCTTCCTTTGCTTTATTCATATAGACGTCTTTCTCTCCTTATGGTTTCCTCCAAGGTTTTGGGGTTGTCATATTGAATCTTATCACCGTAGAAAGAGGGTAACCCACTTAGAAATATTTGGACTTTGACTTTCTCATCCTTGATGAGGTCAATGTACTTCAACAATTCAAAGAACCTCTTCTTGTATTCCTCCATTTTCATGATTTTCAACTTGAGTTCAAAGAACTCTTTCATCTTTATTTCATAGTAATGCCCAGACAAATATTTGTCTTGGAAATGTCCTTTGAACTGCCTCCATGGGATTCCTTTCTCATCAAGGTTCTTAGATTTCTTAAGTTGATCCCACCACATGGTTGTTGTTAGATACTAGGCCTGCACCTCTCCCTTCTACTCATGAAAACAACCTATTCATCTATCAACGTAGCTCTTAGTTAGTCTTTCTTCTTCATTGTGTGTTAAGTTATTTTGTTTTATGTCTTCCCATTTTTTTTTAATGTTAGTTTTTTTGCTTTCTATAAGGTTGAGTCAGGTCTTGATTCGAGTTTGGACAAGTCCTATCACGATGTTTTATATCACTGATGGATCACAAAAGAGTTAACCTAGGCCTTTAGGTGTAAAATTGTTGATTGCAAGAATGTTTGGACAAGTTATATCACCATGTTTTATATCACAGATGCATCACAAAAGAGTAAACCTAGGTTTACATGTGTAAAAGTGTTGATTGCAAGAATGCCAACATTCTTGCAATCAACAAACATACTCTAGTTTTATGAGTTTTCATGACTTAAACATATTTTAAAGTTTGATTAAAGTCCAATGACACCCAAATTGCGCTCATGTTTCCTATTACCCTTGATGTCGTGCACATTGTTTCCCCGTGCAGTTTTCATTGTAGATATTGAGCGAACCCTAAGTGGTGCATGGTATTGGCCACCATTGTCAACAAAGGGAAGATAGGGTATGATGATACCACACGAGGGCGCTAGCAGCTTTAGAGGGAAAATCCAACAAGGTTCAAGTTGTTCGAAGCCATACTAGAGATCAGGGACATATTCATTAGGAGTGAGTGGTGCGATTTCATTTGTGCTTTCAATGGACACCATACAAAAAGTGCTCTAATTTTTGCACAAAACTTTGATGGATACCAGACAGAAGTTGGGGATGTAATCATCCATGTAACAAATCATTTTATTGATACAGCATGTGCTCTCCCTATCAGTGGCGAGAGGTGGTTCAAGAAAGGGAAGTTATATACAGGTAACAGAACATCTTCAATGAGGCTTGATACCCATTATTGTAGGTAAATTGAACTAAATGAATATAATCTTCCCACTTTGATGGTTGATCCATCACATACATTCTAAGCATGTTCTCAATTATCCTGTTCGTCCTTTATGTTTTCCCATATGACTCTGGAAGATATACTGTACTAAGATTTAAATTTGTTCCAAAGCCTTTGAACAAACCTTTCCAAAAATTAGATGTGAACTTTGGATCTCTATATGAAATTATTGCTTTAGGCACTCCATGTATCCTAACAACGTCCCTCATGTATATATCTGCAATATTTGTTGCCTTGTGTGTAGTCTTTACTGGAATAAAATGTGTTTCTTTAGTCAATTTGTCCACCACCACCATGATGGAATCATGTTGCTTCACTGTTCTAGGAAACTTACTAATAAAATCAACTGTAACTACATCCATCTTCCATTCTAGAATGGACAATGGATGAATCAAACCTACTAGATGTCTATGTTATGTCTTTACCTTTTGACATTCTAGACATCTGGCTATGTAATTAGTCACTTCTTTCTTGATTCCTAGACACAAATATTGGCTTCTTACAACTGCAATTGTTTTATGATATACTGAGTTCTTGACATATGGCACATTGTTCATTTCCTCCAAAAATACATTTTCAAATCACTAGAGTTAGGCACATATACTTTTCCTTTCTACATGAGAATATCATCTTCTTTCAGCTCATAAGAATTGAATTTCTAGTGAAAATTACCTTGTTGTAATGTCTCTTTTATTTTTAAATAATTTTGATTTGAATATGTTGTTGCAACAATTTTTTTCTTTCAGATCTGTCCTATACATGCTAATGGATTCTATATGCACTTCATGAGCTATCCTGTTGAGTGTATTGGCCACTTGATTTTCCTTTCCCTTTATGTGCTTAATTCTGAAGTCATATTCTCTGAGAAATTATAGCCATCTAGTTTGTTTGACATTTAGTGCTGGCTGCCCAGAAAAATGTTTCGTACCATAGTGGTTTGTTCTTGGCTTGAACTTCTTACCCATAAGGTAATGCCTCCACATTTTCAATGCATGTACAATCGCTACTAATTCCAAGTCATGTGTAGCATAATTCCTCTCATTCTCTTTTAATTTTTTGGACTCATAACATACCACATGGTCCCTTTGATTGAGAACTCCACCAAGTCCTTCCTTGCATGCATCGGTGCACACAAAAAAATATTCATTTGGATCAACAATCTTCAATATTTGTGCACTTGTCAATATTTCCTTTAACTGTCGAAAACTCTCTTCACACTTGCAATTCCATTCAAATTTTACTCCCTTCTTTTGCAAAGAAGTGATTGGACCTGCAATCCTTGAGAATCCTTTTATGAATCTTCGGTAATAACCAGAAAGACCCATGAATGATCTGACCTTTGTCACATTCTTTGGCATTGGCCTTCCTCTAACAACCTTTATATTCTGAGGATCAACTTCTATCCCTTCTATTGAAATTATATTCCCCAAGTAGTGAATCTTCTTTTGGTAAAATATGCACTTACTTAGCTTAACATACAATTTATGCTCTCTTAAAACTTGCAATACCATTATTAAATGTTTCACATGTTCTTCTTTTGATTTAGAATAGATGAGGATATCATCTAAGAACACAATCACAAAATTGTTTAGGTACTCCCTGAACACTCCATTCATCATGCACATAAAAACTGCTAGGGCATTTGATAGCCCAAATGGCACTATCGTGAATTCATAATGCCCATATCTTGTTCTGAATGTTGTCTTGTTGATGTATTCTTCCTTTATTCCTACTTGATGATAGCATAATCTCAAGTCAATCTTTAAAAATATTCTTTCGCCTGTCATCTGGTTAAAAAAATCATCAATTTGTTTCAAAGGATACTTATTCCTTATGGTAACCTTATTAAGTTGCCTGAAATCAATACAGAACCTTAAGGTTCCATCCTTCTTCTTCACAAAATGAACTGGGGCTCCCCAAGGTGACACACTTAGGTGTATATACCCCTTCTTCAAAAGTTCTTCAAGATGCATCTGCAACTCTTTAGTTCTAGTGTACCCATTCTGTAAGGTGTCTTAGACATTGGGGCAACTCCTGGAACCAAATCAATAGAGAAATCAATTTCATTGATGGATTGTCGACATTTAGGATCCATATCAGGATCCATCTTCAGGACAAGAAGCTCGTGTCATGATTTAAGAGAGATGTTTCCTATAAATGCTAAATGGATAGATGAGAGCTTCAATGTCGGCTGGGAGGAACCCTAATTATTCATTAATTAATTAGGCTATTTTATTTTATTTTATTTTTATTTTTATAATGTTTTAAGTTTAATTTTTCAAATTGTTATTTTATAATTAGCTCTTGGGTTTATTATATTATTGGATTAATCAATACTTTTTAAATATTTATGTTGTTTATTATTTAAAAGGCTTATAAAAAGTTGTATTTTTTTAATGAGAGCAATTCAATATTGTTTTCAAATTATTTTTAAAAAATATTTAATTTCTAAAGATCTTAAGTAATGATTAATGAGTGTTTACAAAAACTTTAATTTTTAGATTTATTGAATTAAAATTGTTTTTAATTTTAAAAATTAGGGTTTTCTTATAGATGATTGTTTTAATTATTGTTCCTTTTTATTAAGGGGAGCCAAATTTCATTCATTTCTAGGCCATTATCTCTATAAAGGTTGCTAGGGTTTCTTTGAATTTCAATCGCTTCCCTGATGCGACGTTTAAATAGGTGATCTTCCTTTGCTCGAATCTTTGTCTCTTCAAGGCGTACATGGTGTTTTGTTTTTAGTGAGTGTTCTACTAAGGCTGATCTACGAATGTGCCCATTCTTTATGTCGAATCCATGTTCTTTAATTCTAATTTGAAAGGAGCACCCAGGTTCGCCGATGTAGAACTTACCACATGAGCATTCAATTTTGTAAATTCCTTTGCATTTGTGTGGATCGAGTTTGTCTTTGATAGATCACATATTTTGTTTGATGGTTTCATGTGGTTTGAAGGAGGTATTAATTTCTTTTTTGCTGAGCACTCTAGTGATTTTGTCTGTTACTCCTTGGATGAAAGGGAGGCAGGCATTGTTATTAGGGGTTTGGTTATCAGGGGGTTTGGGTGTTATGTTCATTTTTTCTTTTGCTTTATTGATTGCAT
>SNQJ01S0295669.1:0-10567 GCA_010110895.2 Picea sitchensis | reverse complement strand
TTGAAGTGAAATCAAATCCAAATACTCTCAAAATTATTTCAAACTGAAACCCTAACTACACTAACCCTAACCTACTAACCCTAGAATGTTGATGTCACCCCTGGTTATTTTCATCTTGATGCATCAACGTTTCACTTTATAAGCAATTTAATGGTAGTTGAGGGCATTTATTATATTAAGCATTGATTTTTTACATTGGATGGTGTATCATTCAAGTATTTATTGATGAAGTGACATTACTACCATTGCTATTTTTGTAAACATTGACTTTGTCAACATTTATATTTAAATTGCTTAATTGAATATCAGTTAGTCTTTATTGTATATGAAGTACTAATCAAAGATTGCACGTATCAGTTTCCTTGTTGTATTGTCTCAAGTAGGTTCTTTTATTTTATTTGGTTATACTTTATTATTGGCTGCTTAGCTGGGAATTTTTGTTTGGGTGGTGACTTGTGAAGGGGGAAAACCTTATCTTGGTCTTATTAGCCTTTTGCCTCTTCAAAACCACAGGTCACCGGGGACATCTCCCCTGGTCCTAACCTCCCTAAAAAGAAAGAACCTCTCCATTGTGGTGACATTGGGTGGGATAGGTTCATGTTATGCCAGTTTGGCCTTCAATCTAATAGCCCTTTTCCTAGCTACAAACTGTGCGATAACATGTCTCTTTATCAAAACCTTGAGGTTTCTCTATATATGCTTCTTCCTCAATTTCTCTATTGCTAATAATAGTCCTTCCAATCCATCGATATTGCAAGATATATAATGGATTAGATAGAGGTATATCTGGTTTACTTGAACAAACTGTCATCATAGTCTTCTCCCTCCTTCTGGGAGAACCCTCTAGCCCTGAATCTCACCTTGTATCTATAAAAGCATCCATTTATAAGTATTCACAGATTCTTCAATGGATCATATCATTGGGGATGATCCCCCTCCTAATATTGACTTCATGACTTAATGAGAAATATCTAGAACTTCCTTGTTTTTATTTAGAGACTGCATGTTTCCCGAATTCTACAATCAGTTCCCTCTATCTGAGAGAGGACATGCCTTTGTCTGTTTCATCTCTCTTTTCTTTCTACAATGTGTCACAATCTTGTTCTGTTTTCCTTTTGATTACTGACTTCCTCTGAGTCTGACTCCTTATGAGTCTTTTAAGTTTCTTTCTATATGTTAGGATTGTTTCCCATCTAGTAGTAGTTGCAAGCATTGTGTGATCCTTATAAACTTATTCTATGACAGCTTCCACAAATATTATTCATCAAAGGTTTGTCAACATATTTCAAAAGGGTACCTAGAAAGATATCTTCATGAGATGACCTACCTAAGACAACAAAAAAAACAATGTTTCTAATACAACATTTTTCATAGTTTCTTGGTATTATTACAAAGATGATATTGTCTGAGAGCAAGAACAAGAAATATCTCCTATAGGAGTTGTTATTTCATATTTGCAAACAAGTACAATAAGAAGTATAATCTAGTAAGTAATACTCACTTAAGTGACAATAATAAAGATGTCAAACTTGATATCAAAACTTGGAGTCGTGTTGTTTTTCTACTTGGATTTATTTTCTTCTGAGACAAGCATCCTGTTGACCGCAAAGTATTGCTAACGCCCATTATTATAATATAACAATATAAATAATACTAGTAGGTGGGATCCCCTTGTATATTGGGAGATAATATCTGGTTCTTATTTGATGTTGGTTCCACTGTTTGACACCGCTTACATGGTTGATGAGATCTTGTTTCTATTGGTGATGGATTGGGCTTATTATGTGTTGGTTCTAATTGAGACAAATAAATGGTGGATAAGGCATGTTATATGTTGTTTCTCTTGCTCTAGGATCTAATTTCATGATTATGATGGCCTGAGTATCCATTGTTATCATTGATGTATGTTCATGGATTCCTTACCGTGACACCTGCACAGTAAAAATGTTAGCGACAACACCTAAGAGAAATTGAAAGAAATAAATGCAGCCTAAGCTAAATGCAAAAGGAAGGGATTGAATTATGCTCTTATGCTACATGCATTGAAATTTAAATGGTCGATTGTTAATCCCAACAATAAGGTGATATCTATGTGATTTGTTGAGTTATATAGTTGATATGCATTATGGTTAAGTTGGCAATGGAAAGATATGATGTGGGTTGCGCGTTTGACAAGTGATATATGCTAATTCCAGTGCACGGTTTAAATGAATGGTTAATGGATTAATCCCTGGTGTGTAATGAGGAATTAATTGACTGGGGGTGGAGGCGATGTGCATTTACTACACATCACCCTTACTCTTTCCACTGGACACAACCCTAGTCATCCTATTGTTCAACTGTGTCGTTGTGGTTAGACTTTGACTTTCAAACAGAAGGAGAACTGCTCATCCAACTCGCATTTCAAGGTTCTTTTGGTTACAGGTATGCCTTTTTTTGCCATCCATGAGTATTCTTTGGTTATGAAATAGATAATGGCTTGGATGTATGGGTTTTTGCTTTCCTTAAGTATGGAAACTGTGTAAAATTGTGATTTTTTTTGGAATTAATCGTTGGTGGTTTTCTCTGCGATAATTTCTGAAGTTACAATGTATTGGGTTGTTTTGAGTGTTAGCAACCATAAAGGCTCTATGTCATCCTTGTCAATTTAGTGGAGAGTTTCATTTGGTCTAGACTGGATGACTTCCTTCATGCATTGTATCACCATACCCAGTGTTGTCTTTTATGGGGTTTAATGGGTTTGAAACACCATATGTCACTGCGCATTATTCACTCGGGTATTGGGTTATTTCATGCTACCAATGGTCACGCAATGGGTCATATTTATTCTTCTTGGCTTAATTTCACCTCAGCATTGTTAGTTAGTGGACTAGGAGAGCCATAAGGGTTATACCCCATGTGTTCTAAGTATCGTCACAAGGAAAAATGGACCCTTTCTCCTCTGTTCATAACCTCCTCTATCACAGGGATTGTCACCCTCTCTGTGAAGACATTTGTGGTATATCATGTGCATGCACCATTGGTTTTGGAGGTTGTCCCATGATGTCAGGATTTCAATCCATGTCTCCCTGTGTTGTTATACAGGACCAAACCTTGATAACTCAAAGCTCAATTTTGATAAAGGAAACCCATAATGTCATTTCGGATACACGGTCGATGGTTATGAGTTGGTGATGCATTGTTGATAATATTCTATTATCAACTTGCCTCTGTTGATTATCATGACAGTGGTTTTCCTTGTAGTCACTACAATTGGTTATTATGATAGTCCAATTGATAAGCTCAACATTGAAATTGGTTGATTGAATATTGAGGTTGATACACAGTCATTGTATTTTACATTAGGGTTATTGCAATGTTAACAAATATTTTTATGAATGCACAATGATGCATCACATGGGAGGAGTGGGTATGTGTGGCATTCCTACAACATGATTTAATGATTACTGTGACTGTGTGTTCTTAATTTCTAAATGGATTATTCCAATCGTGGTGATTATGGCATTTTTATCCACTGTATATGTTATGACTATTTGATGGCGCCATCAGAGAGGGTCACGAGATTTTAAATATGGCTTTGTGCATTTTGATCAATTTGTGTTGTAAAATTGGGCCTGATGTTGCTACCTCGTTGTATTGGATGGATATCCCAACATTTTTAATGTTTAGATTCAAATAAAATTAGACATTTACAGTCACATAAATACACTTGCGTTTTTTCAAATGGTTTTGTTTATTCCACAACATAGCGTGAGTTGAAGTGGTGATTGTTGTCTGTGTGTTTAAATGGAAAGTCAAGATCTTTGCAATTTAAATATGGATTATTGTGTTGACTATCCACTATGTATGTTAAATGAATATCATGATCTTTAACAGTGGAAGGCACAGGTGCTGTGATAGTATAACCTCATTGCAATTTAATTATTAAATGAATTAAAAGACATAACTGAGCATGACCTTTGAGTTGTATTTGATGATTGAAATAATTCGTGGGCAGTGGTTGATTTTGATGCTGAACAAAGTACTTATTGTTTATTCATTTGAGAAGCGTTTTAAAATATTAAATGGATAAGTGAGATGAAAAGAACTCCCCTATAGGCTGTTGTGGAATGCATATAGTCTTGTTTTGAAGACACTGTGTGAAATATTTGATTACAAATAGGGAGCAAGTTAATGCACATGATTTCTTGAAATGTACACAGTAATTGTTTTGGGGTCTCAGTGCTCATTTGGTTGGTGTGTTTCCTTTTACAAAATGGTTTTATGGATCACTTAATTAATTTTATGAACAATAATCACTCTCTTTCCGTACCATTATTTTGCTTTCCGCTAATTACAACCCCCTCACCCTCCCACATTCATTTTTCACTCCCTATTCTAAAATTTAATTACAGTAAAGAAGAATTTTGTATTGAAGCAGTTTAGAGTCGCATTTTCGTGGTTGGATTAAAGTGATATTTTCTTTGGTTTTCATTATAGTTGATTGTTTGTGATCTTTGAGCAGTAACCGTGTTTGTTTCCCCCTCTTTTTATCATTTTTTCACTAAATACAAGCCCCTCGCATATTCCAGGACCTTTTGTTCACCCCCTGCTCATTGGCAACAATTAGACAATTTATATGGATTGGATTGCATGAGTATAATATGTTGCTGAGCCAAAATCTATTTCATATTTTTAAACAATTATCATGTATGGTTGTTAAAAATACTATTTTCTAATCAATCACGCATGCAAGAATGAGTTTTTTCAGCCAAGGTAGCCATGGAAGAGGCAACCAAGGGAGAGGTAATTGGAACAATGGCCCAAGAAGGTGAAGGTTATCCATACACTTTGTACACTTTGATGTTGACTCACAAGAGCTAGGCCAATTGTTTTAGGCCATATTTTTCAATTGGATTGGGCAAGGAATCGTCTAACCTAGTATTGAAAAGCCTTATTTTCAAGCTCCACAAGCCACTGGTATTCCCGTGGCCCCTCATGTCTCATTGCAACCCGATATTCCCAAAAACGATGGATGGAAAGCGATTTTCCACCCGTCAATCTGCCAACATTGTGGCTGGCCCAATTTTTCCTTACCTAATCCCCCACATATTAACCAGATTGCCAAATTTTCACTTGTCCACTCGCCAGTTCAGTCCTCTCATGTTAGAAAAAGGTTGAAAACCGAGGCCCACCATGCCCTTGACAAAAAAAAGCCACTACTGCCCCTTCCACACCCTCCAATGGCTCTGATAAATCTGTGTCTTCCCAGATGCATTTGAGGGATGATTGTTCTCACGTGATCAACGATATTAGGCCTAAAGGCTCATCATAGCCAAAGGCAAATTCAAAAAAAATCAAAGAACGACAACAACAATCAAGAAAAGATTGCATCTCAGAGTGGGAAATATGGTTTTTAAGTTTTTATGTTATTTATTGTTGATGACAGTTGACTTCAGAAGTTTTAGACAACATGTTTTCTTTGGATATATGAGTAATATATGTTTGAAAATAATTTCAAATATCAATGAGATAAATTGTCAAATGTTAATGTGATAATGGGAGTCACAAGGAGGGGTGTTTTTCTTAACTAACTAGTTATGTTTTGATTGTTAAGAGCTAAAGGGAGTAACAAGGTGTCCCACCTACTAGTTATTATTTATTTATAACCCTTATTATGATTATTACTTTTCCCCCTAACTAAAAAGTTGGTTGAGTCTTTAGTTAACTTAATTAATGAGGTGGTTCAACTATCTCAACCAATTCTGGTTTTCTTAAAGGCAAAAGGAAAGGGAGGAACAAGAGGAGGATAAAAGGAGAAGCATACTAAGGTTTGATCTTTGAGTTTATGTTGAGATAGTTCAATTTTCATTCATTCCTTAATTTATCACAAGCCTAATTCTCTTTTATGATTGTAGGGTTTGATTGTAGGCAAAAACACTCATGGATGAATTACATCATTCTGACACTTGTTTTTGAGAGGTGTTGATCTATATTTGATAGTTTGTGTAGACTTGTCTGTTTGTGAATTAGTTTTCATGACTAACAAAAGCTATTAGAGTTCAGTTTTTTTTTTATGTTAGAGGTCCTTTTGTATGTTCCATCGGGGATGTCTAAGTTTGACTTTGGTCTGAAATTTCAGTATGATATTTTGTACAGAAAATGACTCTTTGGTGAGTTGGAATGAAATAAAGGATTGCTTTATGTCTCATCTATCTTGATTATCATCTTGGTGTCTTACTTCTGTCTTTACATTTTTTTTCATCAACTAATATATTCAAAAAATCATTTTAAAATGAATTTTCCAACAAGATTTTATTTGTGAAAAAGACTAGCCTAAGCACTTGTAATTAATACTTGTGAGTTGGGATTTTATTTTTGATGGCTATAAACCTAAGGTGACATTCTCGTATATTTTTCTTTAGCCAAGAAGAATGTGAAAATGCTTCAGTAAGATCATTTCATTTCTTTTCCTGAGCATTTATTTGGAGACCATACTAGGGAGATCTTCGATATCTCTTTGGTTAATTTTTATACTTGATTTTCATCAATACATCTATTTTTCCGATATTGATTCTTTGACTGTTTTATTTCTTAATGATTGTTCCTATTGCAAGGTATCCCAATATTGAGCCCAGTCTCCAAGAGAAAAACAACATTGCTTTGAACCTATTTAACACCATTTTGGACACTGCCAATACCCGTGCTGAGCTTAACCATTCTTGGGCAGCAATTGAATGAGATATTAGTGCACAAGAACGTTGGGAAGCTAGACGTAGATAGCCTAGAAATCAACATTAGATTTCTTGTTTCTTAAGTCTTGGCCTTTCTTTTATGTCCTTAGACTCTCGTGCTTCTAGAAGAAGAAGATGCTTATCACTGGAAATAAATCCTCTTGCTGAAATAGGAAGAAGGAACATTGTGTTATCTACCCAACAAAGCGCTTTAAGGAGAAATTTGTCTGATTCATCCATTTCATCTTGCTTTCCCTCATCTATCATCCACAAGATGGAATCTAGTGGTGGATCTAGTGGTACAGGAGGTGCTTCATCCTCTAAGGCTTCATCTTCATCAGTGATTGGTAGCTTATATAGCCACCATATACCTATTCAATCTACCAAAAATTCTACCAAAGTCATTACAAAGTATGGGATTTTTCATTTTGAGGAAGACACCACAACCACACCATGGCATGTGTCCTCTCCTCTTAACCTAGCACCTACTACTCGCCCACTTCCTAAATTTAAATAACATCTTCCTAGGTTTTCAGGAAATAACACTGTCACTACAAATGAACACCTGGTGGAATTCTCTAATGCTTATCATAACATAGGGGCCAATGACAATGATACTTGTATGTTCTTATTCGTCAATTCCTTAGAAGGAAAGGTTGTGGCCAACTTATTTGACCTTCCTCCTAATATTTTGTCTACTTGGGAGGATTTGATCTATTGGTTCAGATCCACTTATGGGAAATTTAAAATCCCAACCAAGAAGTTAAGGGAATACAATAACATCACTGATAAGGATGGTGAGACCATCAAGTCTTTCAAATTGCATTTGACCAAGTTATACAATCAAATCCCTAAACTCATCCACCCTCAAAACCAAGCTTCTTACATGCATTACTACAATGCATTTCCTTCCCCCTACCATCATAGACTTGAGGAAAAATCCATTGATAATATCGGTTTTTCTATGCATACTTGGTCAGAGTATGAAGAACAACTTGAAAGAACAGGTCTTCTCCAGGGAGAATCAGTTAGACAGACATACATGTCTGCTCTCTTACAGCTAGTCCAAGATATGAATAATCGTATGATAGTGATTGAGCAAAGGAGGACTACCTCACCTCTCACCCCTGGAGCTTCATCCTCTTTCGTTCCCCCCTTTATAAATCCGATTGAAAACAATTTTTCAGCCTAAATCCATCTTGATTCGAAGCTGGTGTACATTATGTGAGGAACACCATGAGGAATCCACATGTGAGGGAAGGAATAGTTCTAGAGATAAGATCGTTGGTAAAAGACTAGAAACCACTATCATTGTCCTAGGTTTTTCAAACCCAGAAGATGTCATGATCATCAATACTAGGAACAAAGCCTATGCTCCCAAGGGAAAAATTGTTCCTCCCCACAATTCTTCTAGCCCGAGCTCATCCTCACCCGCTGCTACTATTTAGGTTCCTAAGGTTCTTAAAAGTCAAGGAACAACCTCACCTCTCCCCTCTTCCAAATATAATATCTTGAACCAGTTGGCCAAAATCAAAGAAGATGCAACCCTTTTGGACATGGTTTCCCTCCATGAACAACAAATCCATCTGAAACAATTCATGGAAGGAAAATATTTCGTCATATCCACTCTTTCTAAAGAGGTAAATGAAGAAGATTCATCTGTAAATAAAGTAGATGTACATAACTTTAGATACCCTGTAAAAAATCCCCCTTTTTATATTTATGTAAATATTATGGACAAGATCACCAGTTGTTGCCTCATTGATGGCGGTTCGGGCCAAAGTCTGATGTCAAAGATTATTATGGAAGATATAGGCTTGTCTTGTACAAATGAAAATGCTAGAAGCATGCTCTCCTATAATAGCCTACAAAAACGACCATAGGAGAGATTAAGGATGTGACCTTAGTTTTATGCTCTCATCCTGAAGTAAGGACAACCCTCAACATTCAAGTAATTTATATGTCTGTAAGTAATTATTCAATTATCTTGGGAAGAGATTGGAAAGCCTTAACAGGTGGATACCTCTCACTTGATGGGATGCATTTATCTGTGCCTTAGAATGGTAAGAACATTATAGTCCTTAGAGAGAGAAGGATTTCACCCTACATAGAGAGTGTTCCACAATCTAGTGTAAACTGTATCAAAGAGGACCTAGAAGTGTACTCCATATTTGTTGAGGAGGATAATATCCCTTTGGAACAAATCGATCTAGATGATGATATGTGGCACATGCACTTTGATGGTTCACTCTCTAATGAAGGTAATGGGGCTAGAACTATCTTGGTTTCCCCTGTAGGGAAAATTCATAACTTGTCTTACAGGTTGGAGTTTGCTTGCACAAATAATGTCGTTGAATTTGAAGATTTATTATTAGGCATTGAAAGCGCCCTTAATCTTGGTTCTGGTCACCTTTCAGTTTTTGGAGATTCTAAGCTTGTTGTGAACTTGATATGTAAGGTATGCTCTCCTAGCAACAAGCTAATGGAATGATACACCCAAACTTTTTGGGCACTTATCTCAGACCTTTTATATTTCAACATTACTCATGTTAGGAGGGATTTGAATTCAATGGTTGATCGGTTAGCTATATTTGCAACTTCTCCTAATAAAAAACTTTTGCCTCATAGGCCTGATTATTGTTTTCAATCCCTATATCGTTCACATATCCCAGACAATGTAGGATCTTGGTAGGTCTTCCCTAAAGATGAGATAATTTGTGTTTTCATTCAAAATGAACCTCTCAAGCCCAAGGAAATGACATCCATAGAAGACGACAAGATTTCTAAGGGCTTGACTCCTCTTGAGAGTTCATTTTCATTGAGTGATGTAGGCAATAAAGAGAAAAGGAGAGAAGGGGAGTCAAGAAAGAAGGTGGGTGAAGCCATCTCCTTGAACATTGGGGCACTTTAATATTCAAAGAGTGTTAAAATAAGTGTCCAACGTTCTGATAAAGAATAAATGAGGTTTTCCAAGCTACTTGGTGGATTTAAAAATGTTTTTGATTGGTCTTATGAGGATCTTCATGGTTTTGATCCTGGTCTTATTCAACATGCTATGAAACCATCTAGGAAAAAACAAATACCTATTAACTCTGCATTTAAAGAAACCATTCAAAGGGAGTTGGAAAATTTATTAAAGGCTGGGATTATTTTCTAGTCTACTCTGAATGGGTTTCCAATTGGGCACTTGTTTCGAAGACTATTGCTCATATTAGAACCTGCATTAATTTTCACACTCTCAGTAAGGATATTATGAGAAATCATTTTCCTCCTCTTAATATGGAAATGATTATGCAACAGGTTGTAAGGTCACAGACGAGGCCGTTGCTTGAATTTTTTTGGGATTACAGGAAAATCAAGGTAAAAGGGGCAGATGTTCACAAAACCAATTTTATCACTAATTGGGGTACTATGTCTTATAAATGCCTTCCTTCTAGCTTACTTGATGCAAGTACCACTTTTAAAATACCTATCCACATGAATCTTGATGAATTGATCAACAACCGCATCTACCTTGATGATATAATCATGTGTGTTAAAAGGCTAATAATTACCTCGGAGTTCCAAGTGTCATTTCTGGGTCCTTTCAAAATTGCTTTTGTCCTGGACACTATCTCTTACATTCTAAAGGATTTATAGGGGCAATTGTTTTCCTACATCACTAACGGTTCTCACTTGATATATTACGAGGGACCAATGTGAAAAGTTCTAATGTTGTTTCGATTTTATGTATACTAGTAGCTTAGCTCTGGTTCCCTTTTTGTGCTATTTTCTTTTCTGTCTTACAATAGTTTGACTTATGCTATCTAGTTTAAGTTTTCCTATTGCTTTTACATTTCTGTCATTTTATTATT
>SNQJ01S0295668.1:0-10567 GCA_010110895.2 Picea sitchensis | reverse complement strand
TTTTTTTCCTTTGATATGAATCAATTAGTGTTATTAAGGAATGGCTTAAAATCAATTAATGATTTTAATATGAATAAAAAAATACACTTGCATCTACCAATATATATATAAAGGAATGATCATGAACATGTCGCAACTTTGTTGGTGTTTGAAAATGAATTCCTCATTTGTTTTTGTTTCCTCGTCCCTGTCATATACTCTGAGCAGAATATCTCCTGAAATAACTTCATCATTCCTGATATGTGTCCAAAATCTATTGAAATGATCATGAATAGCCCCTCGCGTATTATCAATTTACATTGTCTCTCATTTATGTCACTCATGGTGAGGTCCTTTCTCAACAAAAAATGGACCTCACTCGCCGTGAGTTCCTTTCTCAAAAGACAGGTAGTATTTTTTACTATGAGGTCCTTTCTCAAAATACAAGTAGCATTTTTTACCATGAGGTCCTTTCTCAAAACACAGGTAATATTTTTTATTGTTTAGTGATTTTCTACAAAGACAGGTCATTGCAAATTATCAAACCGGAAGGGACTAGGGTACCATATAGCCTTGTTAATAAATATATTCAGTTAAAGAATATGAAAAGCCACTTCAACGACATCCCAAATTTGATAACCGTTTGGTATTCTTACCATATATATGGATTTGAATAGTTATGATTCAATCATAACAAGGACATACCCATTCAGAATAACATTTTGTTGAAACTAATGATTTAAACTAGAGTTTGACAAACTACGAGAAAATCAATGAACTTAGAGGTCATAGATCAAATTCAAAGTTTGATTTAATTTGGAAAATCTAATGTGGCACAGTTGGAGGTTGTAAAAAATCATGCCAGATCAAAAAATTCACGTATAGGTAATTAAATTTTTAGTATTCTGCATTTAAAATTTTTATACCATGTTGATTCTTATATTAATATATTATTAGGAATTTACTATTCTATTGTGTTTTTAGATGACTCACCAACACCTATTCGAAAAAGTATTGACAAAAACAGAGATTCACTCCGTAATCCTAGTAATCTATGTCTAGGAAACGAACGAGTATTTTGGATTAAGAAGGAATGAGGAAAGAGTTTATGTCACCATGGATCCAGTTGTGGATAGACTCTGGTCTTTCCGACTCAAAATTAATGGATATTGGGCATTACGACAACAATGGGGTAATTATGAAAGAATGAACAACCTACACACAGGAGACACAGTCTCATTTTTGAGACATGATAAAAAGAACTTCTTCATTCGATTAAATCGACTATGATCAAAACAACATCGTCATTCGACTAAATCAGTGACATATTGTTTTAGTTAATTGATTGTTTTTTTTACAATGGCATGTATCAATTTAGTATTAATATTATGTCTTTCTTTTAAAAAAATATTTTATAGGAGTCTGCATGGATCAACCAAGAATTTTTTTGCAATCTTTTATACGAATGATATTTTTTGGTGGTACAAGAGTTGATACCGTCACCCGAAGCTGCCATGCATAGGGCAAGTCTGACAATGCAGATAATGATTTGCTCATTTCTTGCTTCCAAAGAACTTGTAGGCAGATTGCCATCTATTCTCCAATATATTTTTTCATAATTGTATACTTCAACCACCATGGTGTTTTTGATACTATACTTTCCCACCATGATGACCTTGTAGTTGTTTTTTATCTCGATAATAAAAATCACCCTGTAAATCACAACACTTATTGAGAGCATTGTGGGAAGTCTAAAGAAGCTCTTTGTAAGAGGATTACAAACACATCTCCATAAAGACTCATTAGCATTGGCATTAAATGAATTTGAATCAACGTTCGGGATGTCCACCAAGAGCAGGCCCGATGTTGATCCTATGGAATTGACTGGGCACGAGACATAGTCTCATTTTTTAGAGATAATGCAAAACACCTCTTCATTCGATTAAACCGGTGGTGGATTGAATTTGTTAATTTATTTTTCATTTTCCAATGGGATGTCTCAATTTAGTATTAATATTATGTAATATTTTATAGGAGTTGGCATGGATCAACCAAGAAACTACTTGCAATCTTTCATGTGGCTGATAAGTCACCACCAATGCATGTCGAGGTTGTTATATCAATTCTGATGTGTAAACAGATAATTGTTTTTTTATAATAAAGATGAAAATAAGTTATTCTCGACGACCCTTCAATATTGACTTTTGTCCCTATAGCGCACCCATCCACTCACAGTCCAGGAACACTAACTTACAGTCCCTTCTCTAGACTAATTTGACCCCTATCCTAACTTTAAATAACAAGGATGCATGAAAGGTTCACATGCATTGATTAATATTGATGCTACACATAAAAGAAATGAAGCATACAACATGCACAGTAGTAACCAACAAGCATGCATACTCTAAATATAGAATTCAACAATAAATAAATAGACAACAGAATAATTCATACAAAGATAAATAATACTATAACAGGGATCATTTATCTTTAATAAAATAAAACATTGACTAATTGCAGACCAAAGACATTCCACCCAACCATAGACATTGTTTTTCCAAGTCTCAACAACAATGTCACCCTCAAACCAGGGCTATGAATCCACAAGGATGGTTCTAGAGTGTTACTCGAATTCTCAAACTAGTCAGCACTCAAGCTCTCAAAGGATTTCCAGCACCCATAGAAAACAAAGTACCTAGCTCTCTTCTACCTAGCCTGCACCACCCAAGAGAATGGACCCTCTCCATTCTCTACCACGCAGTCCCTCAGTTTGTCCTTCTCCTTCTAGGGCTCCAATGCAACTAGTCCAGAATCTCCATGCTATGACTCTCAAGACTCGCAGTTGTGAGGAAATCTAGACACATGTCAAAGAATCTCATACATGCAGGCCTCAATTCATGGTTGGATTACAACAACAATCTCTACATCCAACAATACCATGGTTTCATTTAAATAGTTTGTCCTCCTTTCCCAAGCCAAGACACGCATGAGGAAAGATGAATGATTAATTGAATGAATGGAGTGCAATCTCCATGAGAGAGGTGAAAAACGATCAATGGAGTGCATATGCGAATGAAATGAATGAGTGAGGAAACTAGTAGAAGAATGATAATGAGGATGGGAGTGAGAGAGAGAACAAATCAATGAACTCCCCAATAGACCAGGGATGGGTTTAAGTAATTATTTGGAATCAAGAACCTCATGGCCTTCCCCCAAGAAGCTCACGTAACGTATTTCCCCCATTAAACAAAATGGGTAATTAAAAAAAATGAAATAAACACTTAGCCCCTCAAGCCCCCTCTCTTGTGGAATCATAACCCTCTATAACTCTAGTCCTTGTCCATCTAGCAACCAACAAAGTATTTATTATTAATAATGATCAAAACATTAAATTTCTTAAGCAAACTAGATTCTTTTAATTGTTTGGGCACTCTGGCCTCTCAACAATTAACAAATACATTATTTAATATGGGGCTCAAAACCTGGGGTGTTACATCCCCTCCCCCTTATTTTGGCACTGTCCTCGATGCATATACAAAACATGAATCAAAATTCCAAAATTTATTCAAAAAKCTACAGGTAATCTTCCCGCATGGCATATTCATGCTCCCAGGTAGCATCTTCAGGACTGTAACRGGTCCACTAAACTTTTACCATCTCTATAACTCGATTCCAGAGCATTTTGACTTTTTTGTCCAATATYYGYACTAGCTGGACCYGAAAGTMTCCCACTGTCTCTACCTGAATCAGATGTGAATCAATAACATGGTTAGGATCATGTACATAYTTCTTTATCAAAGATACATGAAATACATTATTCACATTMATCGAAGTAGGAAATGCAAGCACGTATGCAAGTGGCCCTATTCTGTCTAATATCTCAAATGGACCACAAAATCTGGCTTCCARCTTTGTACAATTACCTAGCTTCAAATAACCCTTATTGGAATTCACTTTCAAAAGMACATKCTCCCYCACTTTAAATTATTTTTTTGTCCTATTATTATCTGCATAAAATTTCTTCCTATCCTGAGATGCCTTTAAATTCTTCTTAATCTTAACCATTTGTTCTTCCATTTCCTTGAGCAACTCCGACCCAATTACCACTCTTTTTGTTGGGTTATCCCAGCTCACCGGAGTATTCCATTTCTTATCGTACAAAGCTTCAAATGGGATAATTTTCAATGACTATTGATACCCATTATTATAGGAAAACTCAAGCAAGTGCAAGTAATCTTCCCACATAGAAGTCTTATCTATCACATACATTCTCAATATGTCTTCAATTACTCAATTGACTCTCTATGTCTACCCATATGAATTTGGATGGTAAGTTGTGATAAAGTTCATATTTGTACCAAATCATTTAAATAATCCCTTCCATAAATTTGAAGTAAACTTTGTGTCTCTGTCCGAGACAATTGTCCTAGGTATCCCATGCAACTATCAATCTCCCTCATGTAAATTTCTGCAATATTAGTTATTGCATGAGGTGTTTTCACAGGAACAAAATGAGAAGCCTTTTTCAATTTTTCAACCACTACCATGATCGAATCATGTTTTCTTGTTGTCCTGGGAAATTTAGTTATATATTCAATGGTTATCACTTTCCATTTCTTCTCTGGAATTGGTAATGGTTGTAGCAATCTCGTTGGGTGCCTATTCTTAGCCTTCACTTTTCGGCATTCCATACATATAGCGATGTAATAAACAATATACTTTTTCATTCCTAACCAAAATAATTGGCTTCTTACTGATGTAATCATTTTCTGGTAACCGGGATGTCCAGCATATGGAACATTATGCATTTCTTTTAGTACCAAATTCCTACGTTCTCTTAAACTAGGAACACAAATTCTATTTTTATGCATAAGTAATCCATATTCCTTCATATCATACTCTTTCATTTTATGTTGCACATCTATTGACTGTAAGCTTTCCTTTACCTATAGGTAATGTTGATTTGTAACAACAACATCTAAATTTTTTTTCTTCAAGTCTGACTGATGCATACTAACATTTGTAGCATGCATGAGATGCACTCTTCTACTAAGTGCATTGACAAATTTATTTTATTTTTCTTTGATATGATTGATATCAAAGTCCTATTCACTTAAAAATTGCAGTGATCTTGTTTTCCTAGCATTCAAAATTGGCTATTCAAAAAGATACTTTAGACCATTATGGTCTGTTCTCAATTCAAATATCTTTCCTATGAGATAATGCCTCCACATCTTCAACACGTGAACAATGGAAGCAAGCTCCAAGTCATGTGTGGCATAGTTCCTCTCATGTTCCTTAAGATTTCTTGACTCATAACCACCGACATGTCCATTTTGAACGAGGACTCCACCAAGCCCTTCCTTACATGCATCTATGCATACCACAAAACTTTCATTTGGGTCAACAATCTTTAACACGGGTGCACTAGTAAGTAATTTCTTCAACAAATTAAAGTTCTCTTCACATTTAGATGTCCATTCAAATTTAATTCCCTTATTTTTCAAAGAAGTGATGGGATGAAAATTCTTAGAGAACCCTACTCTGAATCTTTTGTAGTAACCATCTAACCACATAAAAGATCTAACTTCTGAAACATTCTTGGGTGTTGATCATCCTCTAATGGCTTTGATCTTCTCTGGATCCACTGCTATGCCTTGTTCTGAAATAATGTGTCCCAAGTAATGGATATTTTCTTGGTAAAATCAACACTTACTCACCTTGGCATACAACTAATGTTCTCTCACCACTTGCAATATTAGTCTTAGGTGATGTTCATGTTCCTCTTTAGACTTGGAATAGACAAGTATGTTATCCAGGAATACTATGAAAAACTTATCCAAATAATTTATGAATATGTCATTCATTAAGCACATAAAGATAGTTGGTGCATTGGTCATTCCAAATGGCACCAATACAAATTCATAATTCCCATAACTGGTTCTAAAGGTTGTATTATGGATGTCTTATTCCTTGATTCTTACCTCATGGTATCCTAATCTCAAGTCTATCTTTGAAAAAATTGTTTCTCCTCTTAGTTGATTAAAGAGGTCATCAATTTTGGGTAGAGGGTACTTGTTATTCATAGTGGACTTATTCAGCTATAGAAAGTCAATACACAAACTCAAGCTCCCATATTTATTTTTGACAAAGAGTATTGGTGCTCCCCAAGGTGAAACACCTGGGCATATGTACCCTTTCTTCAACACTTAATCCAACTTCATTTCTAATTCTCTTAACTCTGTTGTACTCATTCAATAAGGTGTTTTTTACATCGGGGAAACTCCTAGAACTAAATAAATAGAGAAATATATCTCCCTTTTTGGTCAAAACCCTGGTATTTCTTGGAATACATCCTCGAATCCTTGTAGTACTGAGAAATATTCAAGGCTTGGCCCCTTTGTATTTTATGGCTCCTCCACATGGGTTGCATACAATTGACATCCTTTTCTAAGAATTCTCTTCAACTGTGAAACTAAAATATCCCTTATACATGTGGATCTTGGAACTCATTTCACAGTGCTCTGTTTTCCATCTCCATCAAGGCATGTAAATGTTTTGATATGAGAATCTAGGACATCATGATGCTTTTTGAACCAATCCATTCCAATTAGAATATCATAAGACCCCAATGGTATGATATTTATATCATCACTAGTATTCACACCATTAATACTTATGGAACAACCTATGACCATATCATGGATTCTCCTTTAGGTTCTAGTGGCTAGTTGAACCAAACTTGATTTCCCAAGATTACTTTTCTCCAAATGTAATCTATCCACTATTTTAGGATCAATGTAATAATCACTTTCTCCTAAATCAATTAAAATAGCAACATGATGATTTATGATCTTACCTTCCACCTCGATCATGTTGGCTTGGTATTCTTCTTGTCGATCATCTAAGGTTGCATAAATTATTCCCATGTCTTTGAATGTTGTATCCTCTTGGATGTTGTGCATGGTCTTCACTCTGTCCTTTCTATGTGGGAAATCCTTGTACAAGTGATCTTCTTTGCATCCCCAACATTGTATTAGTGGTCTTCCCATTTTTACCAAGGAGTCTTCTTTCTTAGATTCATCCTTGGCACACTAATCTTGATGATTTTTATTAGGATCATTTCTATTGAAAGGAGCTTTGAATCCCTTCTTCCTATGATCATACTTCTCCTTCTTCTTATCCTTCCAATACTTCTACATCCATTATCTTCCCTAGCCTTGCTCATACATGTACTTATCTTTCCTGATAGCCTCAGTCAATTCCTTGGGATCATCATACCAAATATTTTATTTATAAAAGGTTGGAAACCCACTAAAAAACCTTTGTATTTTCACCTTCTCATCATTTATGAACTTGACATACTTTAGCAACCCCAAGAAATTCTTCTCATATTCTACCATAATCATGCTTCCCGGCGTAATTTCAAATAATTCCTGCATTTTCTTGTCATAGAAATTCTCTGAGAGGTGATCCTTCTAGAAATACTTTTTGAACTACTTCCAAGAGATCATATTCTCATTAATATGTTGAACTTGCTTCAGTTGATCCCACCACATAGAATATTTCCCATGTAAATGGTAGGTGGAAATTGGAAATATCTCATGAGTCCAAGCAACCGTGATTCAACATCATCTTCCCTTTCTCTTTCACCATCAAAGGATGGTGGCCTAATCTTCCTCATCTCTCCTTGCAAACTTTCCAATTCATGCCTTCTTCTTTGGTGCCTAACGAGAGACACCTCTGCACTACTTATGGCATCTTCATATGCATAAAACCTTCTTATTGAGTAAGGAGGTGAGTGGTTTCTATAAGGTTTGATGGAACTTCTTGAATAACCATCTCTTCCACAATCATCTCTTCTTTCATGATACCTACCTTCTTCCTCTTGCTTTGAGCCATTCTTTGTTTGTCTCTACAACACTTGGGTATTGATCTGAATTTTCTCTCTCATCAGCCTCTCATTGTATTCCTTGTAGCTTTGCACTTCTATTTTTATGCTTCTCACAGTTTCTATCAATGTTTCTTCCTCCCCTCGACCCTTGTGTCGGTTGGATTCTTTCTCTCCATTACCAACTCTGATATTCTTACCTTTGGCATATTTATCATGGTTGGAGGCTCCCTCATCTTCTTCCATTTCTCAAATACGTATTTTGAGCTGATAGGTTTAAACCCCTTAATTCTACAAAATGTGCAAGTGACCATTTTGTTAGAGTTAAGCATACGACTGACAAATTTTTCCAAACAATGTTACAGTTCCTTATATATATATATATATATATATATACAGGATTCAATTCTACATTGACACTTCCTTCGAACCCCTTCCCCATGTGAACACAACTTGAAATCACGGGCTTATCCCTTCCTTAGCACTTTTTTGTATTTGAAAACAACAATTCGGCCACTAGCCCCCTTTTAATTCGACCGAAATATCATATGACCAAGGGCCATGACTAAACTCTTAGCGGGAGGTGATTATATAGAGCTTTGGGACATTAGGGCTCTAGGTCTTCTGGCTTTAGGGTTTCACCTTCCTCACACTTCATATTTCCAGAATGTCAAACTAGAGAATCTCTCGAATCGACCCTTCTTCGGAGTTTCTGGGCTCCGAGACTTCAGGCTTCAGAGGTTCTGAAAACAACATACTCCCTTATCCTCGGGTGTTGAATCTACGAAACTCCAGATTCACACCAACAACTACACACTAGGGGTAATACATGGAAAAATTATAGAGATGAAACATGGCCCATTCTATGGGTGACACATGTCAATTAATAATTGACACAAAACTTCTATGAATATCATGAAATAGGATGACATGAAGCACGCATGAGGTGGGTCCATGTCACCCTCAACGACGTTAGTATGTCATGTCACTCTGACGCTCCATGACTTTGGCTACTTCAAGATTCTAAAGTTTCTTCTACCATACACCTCAAAACTCTCAAACGCCGAATTGGTGGACTCTCGGTCTGTCGCTCTTAGGAGCTTTGGGACTTTGGGCTTCGGGATACTTCACCATATAACATTACAAATCTCCTAAACCATTGAACTTCCTAACTATGTTTCTCTAGATTTTTGAGACTCCGACACTTCGGGGATTTAGGCTTTGGAGGAGTTTTGAACTCCATCCAAAAATTCCTTTGAACGTCTAACTTTTGAACAATTGTTCATCTGTGGACATGTGCCCCCTAACCGCGAACGATGCAGATTGAATCTGGAATTTGTGACTTTGGAGAAAACTTCTCCAAGTGAAATAAGGACTAAAACTCCCAAATGTTGAATACTTGATAATCTGTAGACATGCATCCCATATAACGAACGATCATGATTTTCTTTGGATTTTGGGACTTCGAGAGATTTTCTTCCTGGAAACTTAAGGACTCACTTCTCGTGGAGTGTTGAAACTCCAAAATGTCATGATACATATGGCTTACACTCACTCGTGTGCATATCTGACGGTTGGGAAATGATCTTATCCATTGTGCCTCACCTCCTTATCGGTGGCTAATCCAACGACCTAGATCTGTCCTTAGACAAATCCAACGGTCAAGTACTCCTAGTGATCTACGAAATAGATTCACTCCTAGACTTCAGAGCTTCAGGGATTTTACCTTATTTTCATCAAAGACTTAACATTTGTCGAAGAAACAAAGTTCGAAGGACTTCGATGCTTAACAACCATGTACCTTATCCAGATCTGATGGCTGCGAAGGATTTGTCTTCTCCCGAATAGATCCAATGGTCCAAATCTAAAATTGATCCCATGGTGGGGATCCTTCCCAAATTTGAAAGGGACAATTATGATCCTTCAATTCATTACTAAGGATCTCTGACGCTGTGGATTATGCACGATCTCTACAGCCCCATCCTCCTGAGCTTCAGGACTTCAAGGTCCTAACTCGATCTCAACCATGAGATATTGTCTAAACTATCTGACACATTTCGTCTCGGTGTCTCCACCTATATTTATGATATCAATATGTAGCATACCCAACCACTCACTGGAGCAGTAGTAGTGGTAGAAAGAAACAATCACATTAGAGCTTCAACAACCGAACCAGAGATTGAGGAAACCTCGGGTGCATCCTCATTGGAGCTGATGTTTCCTCGTGACTACATACCACCTAGGAAGGATGACAACCCACCAATCACACTGTAGAAGACTCCATATTATACGTTGGTGACCCAATACATTCCATAGGAGGTTATCAGTGATGAACACATGCTATGTGTTAGCACTCAAAAACGCACCAACATTTTTGATGGAAAGATGCCTAATCTTGTAGGGGAATTTTAGATAGCTTCCCGAACTCCAAATGCAGATCTGAAAGCACCATTGGAAATTTCAGGATTTGTATATGTCGATCGACTATCTAAACATGCAAAACGGACTCTCCATGACTGAGAAATTTGATTTTGAAAAAATCTGCACTTTCACAAGCGCAGAAGGCAGAATTTTGACTAGTTAGCTGTGGAAAGTAGCGACTTTCAACAGCGCAGGAGCAGATTTTTCAGGCAAGTGTGCTGTTGAAAGCTGTCAAGGCCAGAATAGCCAAATTTTCGCCCAGATCAAGAATTTTTG
>SNQJ01S0295666.1:0-10567 GCA_010110895.2 Picea sitchensis | reverse complement strand
GGGGGTCTGGGGGAAAGCGGGCCCCCAGAGGGGGTTCGGGGGCGAAGCCCCCGAAGCAAAAATTGCCTTATAAAAGTATATTGTAATTTCATTGTAAATCTAGACTGTTCATTATAAGGTCGCAGATCTAACGGTAGAGATTATGTTAGGGTTTTCTCCCTAGAAGGCAACCCTCTTTTATGAGGGAAATGTATTGCGGCTATGTACGAGGGTGAATATTATATTCTGAGAGAGGAGACTGTGAGAGAAAGAAGAGGAAGTTACAACGGGTTTTGCTGTAGGTTGTATCCCTTCATTTGCTGGATAATAATAAAGCAAGGACCTGGCAATTTCTTTGGTGGACGTAGCCCACACTGGGTAAACCACGTAAATCTGTGTCTCTCTTGTATTGTGTTTCTTCTGTGTTTTTTGTTTCTGCATTTGTTTTATTTTATTGCTCCGCGGTCCTGTTTTTTCTAACATTTCACACCTTGGGAAACCCCCAACCAGGGTCCACTCCAGTTGGTGGCAGTTTTTAAAACCCTCATTATAAAATTCCTATTGGAATGGTGCCAAACCAACCCCTTATGAAACAACCTAGAGGAGGGTCTTACAATCTCGGACAGAGCCATGGTGCTTACCATAAGCCTGGATGGGATGTGATTCCCCAACAATAATATTTCCAGGGAACTTAGGGTTAGATGTCGCAACCCCGTCTCCCTTTTCTAGCCATTCTCAACTTTCCATACTTTTCTAAGTTAATGAATGACCCCATGCGTTATGATCGATCATGGCCCTCCGTCCCCAATAAGCCTCCTTCATATATTCCAATATTCGGGGGAAGGAATGGTGAGGATCCTGGTGATCACGTCACCACCTTTCACCTATGGTGCTCTTCAAATTCCATTAATGAAGATTCTATTCGGTTAATATTGTTTCAACACACCCTTATGAGGGTTTCCATGAAATAGTATACCAATCTACTTAGGGGGCATACAAAACTTTTAATTAGTTACTTCTAGTCTTCCTCAATCACTTCCAATTGTCAATTCATTACAATGATGACATAAATTTTTTGTGAACATTTTGTCAGGAGAGGGCCACTCACATATCGTATCACATCCCAGAGTGGCGTAGACAGAAGAGGTTGACCAAGGCCTATATACCCCTGAAATGCTTGCTAGAGTGGTTCCTTAAATCTCTATTTCCTTATATTTCAAAGGATGTTTCTACATCCAAGGTTAATTCTAAGGAAGAAGTGATTTTCAAAGCCCAAAAGCTATCTCTTATATATGCTTAGTCTGGGATGTTATACGATATTCTTCCTGATGCACCGAAGTCAAACTATGACCATAGACAAAATCTCAGACCGCACATCGATGGCATTGTAGGCTCCGTCAATGTGAAATTCATAGAGTCAATGATAAGAAATTTGAAATAATTGTCTCTAAACCAATCTACAGGAAGGCCAGCTTTATTTTTTTCCTCTAATCCCACTCAATCGACATATGTATGGTCTGTGCAGGCGTCGACTAGCTAGAATGGTAGCCAACAACCAGGATGGAATAAGAAGAAATGATGTAATAATAATCGTAGGAGTGGGAAGAATAATAATAAACCCAATGACAATGGTAATAATGAGAAGATGAATAATAATGTTGGTCAGGGAAAGAAAGAAAGGCGGAAGGTGAAGTTTCCCTGTAAAATTTGTATGGACGATCACCTTACCCATTTATGCCCCAAACTAGAAGAAGCTGCAAGGATTGTTTCTCTACCGCCCGCCGTGCTAAAGAATCCTTTTCCACATAACCAACACATGGCCTTGAGCTCCTTGAATGCTGAAAATGTGGTGAGTGGGAGTCAAAACCCACCGATAGAAGAAAGTGACCATTTATGCATCAATATGGTCAAATATGATGTTAATGTAGCCACTCAAAAAACTAGAGCCACAACCTCATATTATGAAAGGAGTAATAAAGCGCTCTACCCATAATCCTAATGCCAGAGCTACCCAGAATTACTCTATTGTTGAGGACCTGGGTCAAACCCCTTGTGCTATGTTGGCTCTGGAGGTACTCTAGAAGTCTCCTTCACAAAGGAATGTCTTTCTATCTATGTTAGGAGCTCTAGAATGTCGTGGCTCAAAATTGATTGAGTTTGATGTCATAGATGTGAATCCTCACTTGCCTTACCATGTGGAATTCCAAATCCACATGGGTTACTATAAGTATACCATCGAGCATATTGTTGTTGATGAAGGCACTGCAACATGTGTGATGTCACTGGTCTATTGGAAATCCCTCATTTGTCCGACTCTTTCTTAGTCTCCAACCATGTTAATTGCTTTTGACGATCATTCCTTATGCCCTCACGGTATTCTTCATGCCTTTCCGGTACAACTAGGTGGGGAGACGGTAGAGGTATATGTCGAGGTGGTTGATACACCCCTCGATTATAACTTGTTACCAGGACACAATTGGACTTATTCTATGACTGCAATCATATCATCCTTCTTCAGTACTCTTTCCTCGTGATGGGAATATCATGACTATCGATCAATTGTCCTTTGCATATTCTATTCCCAGTGCATCTATTGGATTGTCGATCCCCGTGGTCAACAATTATCAACCGACAAATGAGAATATCATTGTCGGAATGTATTCATCCCTTATGGGTACCTTCGAATTCATTGCATTGATTCACCATATTTACGCCATGTCGAGTAGGCCCGTTTCGTCAGAGAGGTATGTTCCTTTCTGCACTTCCTATTTTAATGATCCTTGGACCCTACCATCCTCGATTGCATCTTATAAAGGTTATTCACATACTGGAATGGCCATGCCACTATCAACGACAGAGATAGTGTATCAAGTTTTTCTTGACTCTTTTTTCAATCTCGGTCCTATTACCTCACAGAAGGATGAGGAGGATCTTGTTATTGAGCCCATGTGGGAAAATTATTCATCTTTCTCACATGAATTCCTCGATAAGACTTTACCTTCGGATGAATCCATCATTGAGGCCATGAATGGTTCTAACAAACCTTGGGATAATATGCATTATCGCTCCTATTTTCTCTCAGATCTTTCCAGAATCGAACAAGATGAAATTAGATATACTTTGAGCGAGATAGTCGATCACGCCATAGTCAGTCATGCCATAGTTCCACTTGATATGCATGACATTTATGTCAAGGGAAACATGTCAAGTATCTCACCTACCATGACGATCAATATCTCTCATATCCCTGGCAAGATTCAAAATGTACACATCGGTACAGATTCTTCACGAGAAGAAATTTTGATCTACATCGAACTCTTCAAGGAATTCTAAGATGTATTTTCTTGGTCATATGAAGAGATGCCAAGAATCGACCCTTGAATTGTCGAACATGATATTAAAACTTACCCAGATGCTCAGCCTGTTCGACAACGTCTTAGAGCTATCAATCCCTGGAAGACCCCTGCTATTAAAGAAGAGGTAGAGAAACTTCTTAATGTTGGCTTTATCTACCCATTTCCCTTGACTGAATGGGTATCTAATCCTGTTCCTGTGAATAAAAAGCAAGGAACCATCCATGTATGCATGGATTTTTGTGACCTGAACAAGGCTTGTCTTAAAGACAACTTCCCTACACCATTCATCGATTAGATTCTTAATGAGTGTGTGGGAAGAATTTTTTTTTCTTTCATGGATGGATTCTCAGGGTATAACCAAATTCATATTAAATCCGAGGATCAACATATAGAGAAATTTATTTTCCCTTGGGGTAATTTTGCATACCGAAAAATTCCTTTCGTCGTTAAAAATGTTGGGGAAACCTTCCAACGTGCTATGGCCTTCGCATTTCATGATATCAAGCATATAGTCAAAGCCCATTTTGATGATCTTGCTGCTCACTCCTGTAAGAGAGTGGATCACCCTAAGCACCTTCGACTATTTTTTGAAATATGTCACCATTATCGCATCTGGATGAACCCTCATGAATAACATTGACATGAATCAACATGAATAACATCCTCTCCATCCAGTCATTATTGTCAGTCCCTTCACCAAGTGGGGGGTGGAATTTGTGGACTACAACCCAACTTTGGTTGGGGGGAATAAACACATTATCATACCCATAGAATACTTTACTAAGTGGGATGATGCCATGCCTATAGTTAAATACAACGGGAATACTGTCACCTTCTTCATATTCAATCAATGTATAGCCAGGTTTGGAATCCCGAGTGAGATTGTCGTTGATCATGGCAGTCACTTTCAGAATGAAATGATGGAAGAAACAACATCTAAACTGGGGTTTAATCATGGTCATTATTCCCCTTACTAACCCCAAGAAAATGGATAGGTAGAGGCTGTGAACAAGTCTCTCAAGATCATTTTGCATAAAATTGTTAGCCACAGAAAATATGACTAGCATATCATGCTATATCCCACACTTTGGGCATACCAAACCTTGGTCAAGACTGCCACCGATTTTTCTCCTTTCCATTTAGAACACAGTGTGGAGTCAATATTACATATTGAATGTGAAATATCTTATCTTATATTAGTAGTTGTGCTCCTACCTGGCCCTTCTGATCTTTAACAATGCCTTGTGCACCTAGAGAGTCTTGACGAGAAGTGTCGAGACACCTCTACGGCTATTGAAGCGAATAAAATATGTGTCAAGGTCCAATACAATAAGTTTGTATATCCTCAGTTTTACATTGAGGGCGACTTGGTCCTTCTATATGATCAAGACAAAGAACCATTGGGGGTAGGCAATTTCAAACCCATGTGGCACAGTCCCTATATCATGCAACGTGTCTTAGAAAAATGAGCCTATGAATTAGCAGCTTATGAAGGGAACATGTTTTCTGATCCCATGAATGGGATCTACGTCAAAATATATTACACTTCATCCCCAAGCTTGGGTGTAACTCTTTGTATGCGAATGTAATTTAGTGTATATATGTCTTCCCTTTATTTTTTGTCTCCATCTTTCTTATCAAGTTTTCCCTTGGTTAGAAAATGTCAATGGAGTCTTCGGTGTACTTAGGATTTGTAGATGGAGCCAGTCATCATAAACATAAATTGGCTTCCACCACTTGGGTCGTTTACTCACCCAAGGGTATACAGGTGTCTTCATGTGGCATATTCCTAGGGCCATCCACAAATAATGTGGTCGAATATAGCATCGTTATAGAAATTTTGCGTGATTCCATTTCGCATGGTATTCTCTCTTTAGAGGTTTGCCTGGATTCCCAGTTAGTAGTATGTCAGTTGAACAATAGTTACCATGTGTTTGACCCTCTGTTAATCGAATTTTTTATATGTGTACGACTTTTAGAATAATAATTTGATTTTATTACTTATCATCACATTCCTAGGAGTTCTAATTATGTACTTGATGCATATGCTAATTTCATTTTAAATTGGCATTTGTCACATAACTAAAGAAAAGAAAAATTTCTCATCAATGTACACATTGTAACATAAGTAGAGATGAAGAACCATTTTTTTATATATATTTCAAAAAATATGATGTTTATAGTACAAAATTGGGGCTAACACCCTCAATACACATATACAACCGATAATACAAAAGTCTTGACATCTATGTCTGTGGCACCAAATGAGTGTCATGATAGAAAAATATGACATTTGCGAGATTCCAAAAGAATCAGACCCAAGCTCTGGGAACACCTACCACCTGTCGATGCATAGCCTCTGTCAAATCCTCCACCTGAACCATCAGAATCCTTTGCGTCAAATGAGATAGTTTTCCTTACACGTTTCGAAGGACTCTCTTTGAATCTCCTCCCACTGTGTCATCTCCCCGGTGACTCCGACGATGTCATGGAAGTTCGTTAAGTTGTTGTGGACCTACGTCTACGTTACATACATGTCTAATTAGTACTTAAACATCATCCAAAAAAAAAAAAATCCTATTCAAAAATACAAAAAAAATGAAATATTTAAAAAACTTTTACATACCTATGTCCCTGTAGGTGCTCCCTGGTGGTAATGGCATGTCAGGGTCCACTCTAAAGTCAATCCTTGCATAGGGGTATTCATCCATAGCTACGACCTGTCATCTCCACCAGTAGAGGAAGTCATTGTTGTAGGGTGTGGGCACCTTACCTCCCCCTTGTCATCTCATCACCTTAGTCCATCATCCCATGGTTGTATCGTGAGGTCCACGAGGAATAATCTCAATTCTAGATCCTAGAACCTGCTCAAAGAAAAATATACACAAGAAAGAAGAGAACCTGAAGTTCCTCTTACTACCCTCTTTGCATGCTGTCAAATAGCTCTTCATGTTAGCCAGTAGTGAGGTGCACCAGTCATACATTGTGGGTCTCAACCACTCTACTGAGTAGAACATAAGCAATCTCAATGCCTCGTGAAAAGAGTTCAATCCTGTGATCTATGTCAATATGAGGACAACAATCTTGAGGATTAGATTGTTTATCGCTCGGATGGGGATTTGACTCTCGACCTTATGAGCCCCTGTAATGAAATGATCATCGATGTATTCCTCAATTTTCATACTGCTCCTAGCTCCCTAGGATTTTATTTTGACCACCTCACCCCGATGTGAAAACCCCATCAAGAAATAACTGTCCTTGACTTCAATCCTTAATAGTTTCCCATCAAGGTTGAAGCTCACTATCTGGATCCCAGTAATCCACAAGCAATGGTAGTAATCTCACTTGGGCCCTCATACCTTTGAGATCCAAAAACATATACAAAACACATATTTTCAAGGCCATTTAGGCCCCTGGATCTCTTTCCAAAACATCATCTACCTCCTCATGTTTCGTTTCCCTCCACTCTAGCACCATCCTGCAAGAGAAAAATCCTTTTTTGAGTTAGCAATCTATAAAAAAACAATGTTTACGGACATATATGTGGGTTGTAGTGTTCACAGTCATGTATAGGGATGAGTATATTATGGATTTATTTTAGACAACCAAATTGATCCATATGGATATCGGTGGCCACCCACCTTTTCCAGCTGGCTGAAAACAGTTTTCTGACAATTTTGGCAATTTACTATTTTTAGCAGTTTTAACTTCTGGGGCCATATTGAGGGCCTAAATGAAGGTTTTTTGGGATCGAGCTCCTAAAATATATTTGAAGGTATGATTTATCCCCCAGAATGAATCTCCTCGATGATACCTTTCCAACGGGATATCACACGCCTAAAATGGAGATCATATGCAAAAGTTACGACCCCGAGAAGTTGATGTACTAACTTACCCAAACGGGGCCCACATGACTTTTGGAGCTTCATCTCCTAGGGTTAGGTTTTTTAATGTATAGGGTTTTGGGCATTCTTTCTTATTGTAAAAATGCCTTCAGAGCCTCATTGCAACCTTCTTCTTGTGAATGTGCACTGCCGTCACATCTCTTCTCAGAGATAAGACGCCACCATTCCAACAAGCTTGTTTTCGCTGCATTTTACAGTTTCATCTTATTTCGTTATTGAATAGAAAACCAGTTTTACTGTATCTTTGTTATTTTGTGTTAAGAACCTGTTAATAATCAATATTCATTTCGTTATGCTCATAAAATCTGGATCAATGGTATCAGAGTGGTCTGCTTCTTGTCGTCTTAATGCATGTCCCCAATAAGGTTGGAGTACAAAGAGTTGGGTATCGAGCTTGTTTCTCTTGAGGAAAGAATATCTCACATGCCCAAGTGAAATCCCATTGCAGGAGAAAAGAAAGATGATGGGACAATATATCCTTTCAAACTGTTGATTAGGGAATCCCTCATGCAACAGAGGAACGAGATGATGGATAGTTTCAGGCAAATCCTTCGGCGGCTACCAACAGGTGATGCATCTTCTTCGAACGGAGGCGTCGCTCCCTTCAAGGTATAAATAAACTTCGATATTCCTATATTTTAAGTTCATATAGACGAAGATGATGTAGACAAGTGTTTGAATCTACTAGAAGGGTATTTTCCTGTCCATAACTTTTCGAATAAAGAAAAGATTACTTTTGCGCTCCTCAAAGCCATTCCCCATGTCAAAGATTGGTGGGAAACTTTCTGTGAGAAAAAGAAAATAGAGGAAACCTCATTATTTTCAGTCACAGCCACATGGAAATCCTTCAAAGATGCTATTAAGGAACAATACTACCCTTTCGGAAGTTATGACGACATGTATACCAAATGGAACACACTACGACAAGAAAGAGGCCAAGCAGTGCCATATTTCACAAATATCTTACATACCTTGCGCACCAAGTTGGGTACCAAAGATTCAGAGTGACATCTGGTGCTCAAGTATTGTAGTGCTCTGCATAGATACATCCATACCAAAAGAAAATTTATGGACATCACATCCTTGGGCGCGGCCTACAGATATGCCGTCAAAATCGAGCAGAAGTTCAAAAAAAAGACGTGACAATTTGGGTCTGGGAACCCCTCACAACAAAAGCCAGGAAAGGGTGACCCCAACCCACCGAAAAAAGGATAGAGAAAATATGGATAGTATCAGGACAAGAAGACAAGCCACAAGCAAAGAAGGACACTGGAAAGACAAAGAAATATACCGGGAAGTGGTGCAATTTCCATAAGAGCCCTTGGTATAACAATGTTGACTACTGCTCAAAGCAGTCACTGGTGGCCAAAGTGAAAGCCTCTGAATCAGATGTAGATTATGACTCTGAGCTAGAACTAGAAAGGGGAAGATGGATCATTGACATGAAATCTAGTGCCACCATTTCTACCACCAAGCTCCATCCTAGTGATCCAGACGAGCCAAAAGAAGGAGAGTGCCTCTTCCATTCACAAATGTGGGTAAAAGGAACCCCGCTGCACTTCATTGTTGATAGCGGTAGCTAGAAGAACCTCATCTCAGCAGAGGTTGTCAAGTGGCTGGCCCTACCAACAACCATGTACCCACAACCATACACCATTGGATGGCTCCCCCCAAAAATAGATCTTCGCGTCAACCAACAGTGTCGACTGTCGTACGACATCAAGTCCTTCAAATATGAGGTATTGTGTGATGTTTCACCTCTCGAAGTTTGTGATGTTGTTTTGGGCCAACCTTTTTTATGGAAATGTCATGTTGTATATGATTCTAGGCCTTGTAGTGTTATTACTACTTTGAACAAGAAATTTTATAGGATACCCAAGGCAGTCCCACCTAGTGCTATTTCCTTGATCTCTGCTAAGAAATGCAGGAAGGTCATCTCTCAGACAGGGAAGTTTGTATTCTTCATGATTCACTCTCTGAATAAGAAAAAGATCACAGCCACATCCAGGGTCTCTACGGTCAACCTGTCCACACAACAGAAGAAAGTAGATAAGGTCGTGGAAGAATACTCAGATATCTTCTCATAACCTACAGGGGTACCTCTGCACTGTCAGGTCAAGCACCCAATCGATCTAACCCCCGGTGCACTGCTACCTAATGGGCCAGTCTATCGTCGCTCTTTGTTAGATAATGAGGAGATCAAGCGACAGATATAAGAACTGCTCCACAAGGGGCACATCTAGCCCAGCTCATCACCTTGCAGGAGGCCAATCGTGCTAGTACAGAAGAAAGATGGAACCTAGCGACTATGTATTGATTATTGGGCTCTGAATAAAATCAGAGTCAGAAACTAGTACCTGATTCCCCAAATCGATCAACTCCTTGATTAACTCATGGGGGCCAAATACTTTAGTAAGATTGATTTGAAGTCTGGCTACCACCAGGTCCCGATAGAATAGACAGATGTATGGAAGATCACCTTCAAGTCAAAGGAAGGCATTTTTGAATGGTTGGTCATGCCCTTTGGTTTGAAAAATGCTCCAACCACTTTCATGAGGATGATAGATGATATACTGGGACAATTCACCAATACTTTTGTAGTGGTCTATCTAGATCACATTCTAATTTACAACAAGACTTGGGCCGAACACTTGCAACATATTCAACAAGTTTTGCACACCCTACGACAACACAAGCTATACTGCAACTTGGAAAAATTCTTCTTGGGCATGGACAGGGTCCATTACCTAGGATACATCATTGATAAGCATGGTGTACATGTGGATCCAGCCAATATCCAAGTCATCTGTGACTAGCCAGGCCCAACAACAATCACTGATCTTCAAAGCTTCTTAGGCCTTGCCAATTTCTACCGCAGGTTCGTGTTGGGTTTCTCCCATATTGCATGGGCCCTCAGCCAAATAAACGGGGGTGGTGGTAAGGAAAAACTTGTGTGGGGTCGGTCCCAACAATAAGTGTTCGATGATTTGAAGAAGTTCTTGTGTTCAACCCCAATAATTTCACTACCAGACCTGTAGCATCCTTTTGAGATCGAGACAGATGCTTCAGACTATGTTGTGGTCACCGTTCTCAATCAACACGGACATCCCATGGCCTATCATAGTGAGACATTGTTAGATACTATCTGTAAGTACCCTACTTACGAAAAAGAAATGTACTCCATTTGTTACACATCCAAATCACTCAACTGGATAAGTGTCGCACATACCTCTCGCTTGTCGCAAGTGTCGCAACTCCTATACAACTTGTCGCAAATGTCACAAGTTGGTTGTAAGGGTGTCGTAAATACTGTTGGATTATGTTACC
>SNQJ01S0295664.1:0-10567 GCA_010110895.2 Picea sitchensis | reverse complement strand
TTTCCCATAAGAACTATAAGATTCATTTAGGAATTAATGACCTTGTTTTCCTTCCCCAATCATGGTTAAGGCCTTGATACCTATCCCTATTACACAAAAAATCATAATGGCACCCTTATCCCACTCATATGCAAAAGATACATTTTAGATGACTTTTGTTGTAATTCAAGGCCTTGATCATTGCCCACTAGCCCAAAAATATTCTTTGAGGGTTAAATTCCCAATATTTCTCCCCCAACTGTGGCTAAGTCTTTGAAACCCATAATTGATGCACAAATGTCATAATGATTCTCATATCTCACTTAAAGGACAATGTTGACCTATATACAAAATTATGTATGGATTATGGTGTTTTTTATGGCTCTTTATCCCTAAAGGATTCATCTAGGGTGAAAGGGCCCCTCCCTCAACCATGACCAATACCATCTTAAGACCCATCCCTATTATGTAAGACCTCATAATGGTACCTATATTTCACTTGGGGGATAAATATCACCTCTAAATGTCCTTTGTCATGGTTTGCACTCATGTTGATGGACAATGACCCACATCGATCCCTTTACAGTGTAAGGAAATTATTTTTGTCCCTTGGCTATGGTTAAGGAATCGAGACCCCTCCCTACCATACAAAAACTCTTGATTGCATACATATCCCTCTTATATGACAAAGATAAACTTAAAATGTTCAATGTTATGGTTAGAGGTATTGATAATGGATCATTAGGTTAAGAACCTTAATTATGGCATAATTCCATCAATTTCTCCCCTATCCATTGTTTGAGACCCGTCCTTAGTGCATAAAACCTCATATTGGCACCCATATATCACTCTAAGGACAATTGAGAGTTTTGATCATAAATGATGGCCAAAGGCAAGCTGAAATTACTCCATACATGTTAAAATAAGAGTTTGACAACTTTAGAGGCACCAATAGTGTTGTGGAAAGTTATGAATACTAGCTTCTTCGTGAATTTGTATAGTAATTCAAAGATTCAATCATGTTTGCATTGGGTGGTAGGATAACCACTAACAAAATCCATGAAGGGAATTGAAAATGGTTGTTACAACCCAAGCCATGCTAGGTAGTTGGTGGAATGGGAAATGGTTGTGAAAATGTTATGCTAGGTAGTTGGTGGATCTTTTAGTTTGTCTTACTAGAGATTACAGTACCCCTTTTTTCCCAACCAATAAGAGTGTTAAGTGAGGGTTGTCCTCTATGAGATAGAAACAAACAATCTTCCTTATGAAAATAATGTAAATGTATTGATCAAGTGCATTGGCACATGTAACATGATTATCCACCATGAAAATAAATTTGAATTTCCATGTATAAAAGTCGAGTTGAATGTCTAGTTTGAGTGGCAAACTCAAGTTGTAAAAGGTAGAGCTACATCTCTAGTTTGAGTTGTAAAACTCAAGTTGTAAAATTCAAATTGCTTGTCTAGTTCGAGTGGTCAAATCCAAGTTGACAAGTCATGTTGCATGTTGCATGTTGCATGTCGAGTTTCATGCATGTCAAGTTGCATTGCATGCATGTCTAGTTGCATACTAAAAAAGGACAACCATTAATCTCAAAATGATTTCCTATATCAAGACTGATCTTAATCTATACTAAAACAAAAAAATATACTTAAACAACATATATTGATCCTTTCTTTTCTATCTCTATATACGATGCATTCATTAGATCATTTTTGTGAATTTCGATATAGGATGTGGTAGTGATCTTAACAACATATAAAATTTCAAAATTTGTGTGATGCACAATTTTGTTTGGATAGAAGAGAGGTTTAGGGCCGAATGTTCCCTTATTGTATTGTTCTTCTACTTTATTACTTTCAAATTTAAAATGAACATAACCTAGGTTTGGGGGGTAATCTATAAACTGCTAATTGAACAAACGATCATCAAAATCAAATTCTCTACTCTAGTTGAACCCAAATTCTTCTTCATCAATGAATTTATCTACGATCTTAGCATCACAAGGTAGAATAGAGTTTGTCCTATATCCATATATTGGATGGATACCATGTAAATCATCATAAAGAGAATCATCAAAATAAAATCCATTACAAAACCATGATTCTGAAAATAGATCAAATATAGGATAATAAATTATATTTTTCATTTTTTGGGAAAAGAAAGATGGGAGTTTCAAAGTAAAATTCAATGAAAGGTAAGTCAACAAAACCATATCTATTAGGCAATAGAGTCTTGAATTGGAGTATGACAGATGAATTCAAGATATGACCATGAAGTAGCTTCCTTGATGTCTAACAAGGAAAATTACGAGTCTTGAGATTCATGTACCACTACATAAAGGAAAAAATATTCATGAAATTTAAAATGATTGTTTGTGTCAATACTAACCTCCACATGTTGGTTCTCAAGGGTGGTAAAGAACTTTTTGAACATTTCATAGATTTTCCTCCAACTAAAAATGGACTTGAGATAAACCATTAAGGAGCCCAATGTTTGAGAGTAAGGAGAAACATGTAAGTGGATGTAAGGAATCATAAATTCTATTAAGGACACAATACTAAACAGAGTGTTTGATTTTATTATTTGGATTTTCAAATGGGAGGCATGTGAATGTTTGAGAACTCAACAAAGGACTTTCAGCTAGAAGCTCCTTATTAGGTTGCTTCAGGGCATCATAAGGGATGATGGTGAGTCAGTAATGATGAACCATCGTTGAGATCTAAAGAGTGATATTTTAAGAAACAAGGTGAGTAAGCTAGAAAAAATAAGGGATAATAGTGTTTCCAATATGATCACCATTTATGTTGACACTCAAAATGGGCATTGCCCAAGTTGTCCTTGTACAATTGAGATAGACAAACTTAACATTGAAACATATCTCCATGATTGCAGGCACCGATAGTCTCAATGTCAATCGATGCACTAAAAATATTATTATAACACAAAATAACAACTTCGATGAGTAGAACATCTATTTTAATCAGTGAGTAGAACATTTATTTTAATTTTTCAAAATGGATATCAACAAAAATTCTTGGTGAATGGATACAAGAAAGATATAGAGAGAAGAACAATGAATAATCTAGCTAGTTTTGCATACAAAATGTAGTATTATGTGTGATTATTGCAATAGCTCAAAGCTTATAAGAAGATGATTTTCTTTCAGATGGATTGAAAATGGAAACAAGGGTATGCAACTGCATTGTTTGTAGAAATTTTTAGCCTAGAATAAGGGATCATGTGCTTACTATTCTTACCCAAAATAGGGTATTTATTGACAATATGCTTAAGTTGTAGTGCCAAGAAGTTTATCTTAGTATGTTTCTAGCATCATTCAACATTTCTTGTAGCAGATTTAGAACAGAAATAATGGGAGCAATAGGAAGGAAGCAATGGCTATCATTAATACATTGGGTGAAGATCCAACAACACATAAACAAGGTCCAATTACCTTGAGAAGTGTCCAATCATGATTTTTCTGGTGTAACGCCCTTGCTTGAAAGGATATTATCTGGTTCTCATGGAGCAGAATCATTGCATGTATTGATGAGCATCCCACTATCTTGGCATCCAAATCCACTTTTGGAGGAGCTTCTAGCCTAGAAGTAACATGTGACAAAAACACTCTTGTAGGGTTGGTTAAGAAGAACAAGGGAACAAAATCCATGTTTCTATAAAAGGGAATGACATATATGTTTCTATAATCCCTAAAACCAACTATTCATTGGAAAATAAATTTATTGATATAGTTAATGGAGCTCTTTCGCCTTAGGGGTGCCAGGTCTCCTTAATGTTCAGAGATCAATTTTAATATGAGATTCGTGTTAATGAAAAATTCATTAGGTAATTGAGATAGAAATTGTATAATCATAAATCAAATTGAGAAATATGGGCTTAAGAAGAAAGAACATTTATTTTCACCTAAATTATTAACTTTGATTGGAAACCATCGAATCGATAATGGGGCAGGATGTTGGTTGGAAGACCCTATAACTTATGCCATTAGACACAGACTCAATCCTAAGGCCTACTAAGGAGAACAAACAACACACACTAATTAATATAGGAGTCAAGCATGTAAACAAACCTTCTCACAAAGAAGTGCTAGTTGGTGATGGAATCCAACATCGCAAGATCGATGTGCGAAGGGGTTGAGTTTCGACGGGTGGGAAAGTTTCATTGACAACCTTCTTAACGAACTAATTCCCTGGTACAAGATACCTCACCGAGTAGTGGGAAACCCTCCAAGGATTTTGAGTGAGTCTAGCCATTGTCAATCCCAGGTACAACACCACCTTACCTGTGTTGTCACCTTGGGTAGGAAGTCTAAAATATTATGGCCTCTATGGTACCACTTACTATACCAAAACAGGGGGGATAGTCGACAATCCAGTTTACATGTAAGGGCAGGGTAACTAAGCTCGAAACCACTTTGAGAGATTCCTCATAGAGATGGGTTGCTCCCAAGTGATCCTCGTAATACGTGCAACCACTACACCAAGACCAACAAAGTAGGGTTGATTACTCTGTCAGCCCGAATGTGACCTTGTGCTTGACCCTTGTGTCAGAAGGGATTCCCAAAGTCAGTGATATAGAAACTGGATTTCACTCCCTAACTCAAAGATCTATGTTTGTTTAGCAACTTTGGAAAATTATTCTGATAATCCTATTCCAAAGGTCTACACTTAAGCTAAGATGGGTTTGAAGAGCCCTAGAAATTAAAGTTGCTATATAAATTTTAATTAGTGCTTGATTTTATGTTGTTGTTACTCAAAGGAGTGGCCGTGAAACTGATGGCATTTCGACTTGACTCTTTAAACCATGCAAGAGGAAAATGAAATGCAAGAATTTCAACTTCGATGAAACCTAGCTATGGGAAAGAGCAAGAGGTTTCAAGCAAATAAATAATTTATTGATTCATTACTATGTGTCCACTGCTAATGACAAAAAATATGAGCTAATTATCCAAATAAATGGAAACATTCTTGCAAGATATTCCAATCCATTTCATTTTTTTTTATATAGAGCAATAAAGAATACCATTAAAATATTAAAATATTAAAATGGAAATTCACATTGAAAGAAAACAATAGTCATGAGAATAAAACCATAAGGCTCTTGTCTAATTAGGATCTTTTCACCTCACTTAGATGTCCATCTACTTGGGTTGGAAAATACCTATTCATCCAATTATTTAAATAAGTAAGCAACATTTTGGAGATGAATGGGCAATGAGTTTCCATGGGCCTCTTCGTTTATTTGTGGCCACTTTAACATATTTGAAACATGGAAGCATTAACCACCATATAGAAGTAAACAAATATGGATAAAGGATAAATTATTCATGAAGGATCGAAGTCAAACTTTAAAGCAGACCAAATGGAGAACTATGTGGAATCTTAACTCATGGGGTGCACAATTGTGTCATAAATCCTTTGATTGTCACATAATTTTTCTTACACCAAAATGTAGTAAATTACATATCCCAATGAATTGTATAATCACTTCACGAGCTCGTTTGGTCAAGTTGGGCCCATAATAGTCGAATTTATTCACCCAATGAAGAGTACAAAGGCGTATTTGGAGTAATTTCAAGCACACAGGTGATACATTGTCTAATATTTGACATGGTCTAATATTTATTATCAAATTTCTAAATTATACTACTTGAATTACGACATTTGTTTTTAAGATACACTAAGTGGATCTTCTAAAACTACCAAAGATTAAAAAATGATTCTACTCTCACCATTGTTTCCCACCATCCTATAACTAATAAGGATGCAAGAAACATGGTGGAAAAATATTATGACTCTAATACAATTAATATTGATATGAATCAAGTTCCTACCATTGATATAGTAGTGTTCCATAAATAGACTGCGATATTGTTTCTAAGGACTATCTTAGCCAACAAATGCTATAGCCATAGGTGTAACATATAGCCATAGGTGTAACATAGGTGTTGAAAAAATAAAGTGATGTTCTTAGTTTGCAGCCAATTTAAAGTGATGTTCTTAGTTTGCAAGATTTTGTAGCCACTCTAACTTAACTTCTATCCCTAATTGTGGAGGCCCAATTCTACCTTATGCTATTTCCTATCACATGAAATAGTTTTATCACCCAATATTGCAACTCGAAAGTCAAAGATAGGGTGGAAAAACATGTTTAGTTGTTTTTCATTCATGTATCTATCAAATTATGTGAACTACAACTATCTATAAGTTTTTGTGCATATGAAAATGCACTTGCTTACTTCAACACACTTTCTTTAGTGTCATTTTTACCTTGCATGCATTATTTTCTTTAGTGCTTTTGCACAGACAGGAAATTAATCTTAGATTTTTTTTTTCTTCCTTGATTTAATGAGAGATTCATGGCATGCCTTTGTTTATAGAATCTCTCTAGAAAACACTTGCATTTGTACTACTTAAACCAATATTGTTTTGTAGATAAGTCAATTAATGAGCATAGAAATACTCTTTTGCAATAGTATAGTTTTACAACACATCTAGTTTTGTGGGGGCTTTGTTGTGGCTCAATTTGTTGGTGCACATTATGTGGATATCGCTAAAAATATCACCTAATTACCTAGGTAAATTCTTCATGGTGCGGTAAAAAAATGCATGCATGATTAGGAGACAATTTCTTGGTGTGGGAAGCCACTTTTATTATGCTAAACAAGTCACTATTAAACAATTTCTTTGTGATGGTGAAAGCACTCTTTCTTTATGCTATTAAAGTCTCTATTTTGTAGTATCTTTCACAAATTTGAAGGCATCCTTCTATTATACTATTAGATTCTCTATTTTATAGTCACTTCATGGTGTTGTAAACACTCTTCTATTAAGCTACAAAAGGCTCTATCTGATAGTTTATTTAATGGCCTTAAAGAAACTAGTTGTTTCCTTTGTGTCATTTACCCAACTATAGTAGGCCAAGGGGCCAAGACCCTATGACACATGTTTATTTATTTCCATTAGCTAGTGTAGAGTTCATGATTGAAGATGTTGTAGTTTTGAAGTTGTTTCCAAATTTTCTTGAAGGAAAGGAAAAGAACTCAAATGGTTCCATCACTAGCCTAGAGATATATTTGTGTTTTCTAGTGGCTAGTAGTTCTATCTATGATATATTTTGATGTTGCAATTATTTCCAAATTGCAATGAGAATGTGGGTACGTAATAAGCATTAAGTTACATTTTATCCATGACTTTTGCTAATTCAAAATCAAAATCAAGGCGATTTAGCACACATGTAAGGACCTTTGTGACCTTGGAATAGGAGGAAAATGAATTAAAAAATAATTTAATTAGTAATTGATCAATTCATTCACATGCCCCCAATGTCTCACCAAAAACAAACTCTATGATTTTTATAATAATGAATGCACCACATCCTAAGGAGTCATATAGATTTTTCAAATAGTACCTTGTCTCATGTAAATACATTATTGAGCAATGTCTAGCTAAGAACTTACATTCTATCAAATATGGAAACCTTCCCCATGTACAAATAATAACAACATGCCTATTGTTAATCAGTGGAAAATGGTGCAACTGCTCAAAATCAACATTGAATTAATGACATGTTCTTGGCTTGTTTGTTTGCTCAGGATTTGTTCTTGGCTTGTTTGAATGGTTGAATTGTAAGTTTGAGGAAATTTTTAGGGAATCCTTGCTAGAGTTCCAAGATCCAAGAAACTAAAGGATCAAGATATAGGGATGGTCGAGCAATGGAACTGTTAGTGCTAGAAGTTGCCCCTAGACTGCTATAGGGTCAAGCCTAGCCCATCTTTAGTTATTGCAATGATTTTATAAATAAGAATGTGTTTGGGTTCTGAAATAAGGTAGATGAGGTAGATAATAAGAGAAAAAATAAGAGAAACAAGCCAAATGCACATCAGTTAAAACACCATTGGGCATGGAGTCAAGTAAACATCCTATTAGATTGAAGGTTGGTGAGTTGCATATCAGAAAAAATACTTATATGATGGTGGATGGAAGAATATAAAACGTGGCAAATAGTAGAACATCCACCAAACAGAGATTCTCTATGTCAAATGGATGCCACGGTACTTGAAACAAAACACACGGATAATAGGCAATCATGGCAAAATCTTTACGGCTCAGGAATCTATCATCCATGAGCAGCCATTGATTTTCGATGTCTGCAATTCTTTCAAGTAAGACGAAGACAAAATGTAAAACAGGAAGAGATCACAATCTGGTAAAACAATACACCTAGATGTTCAATGTCAGAAATGAATACTTAAATAAATGCCCATAGGCTTACAATAATTCCTACACAGGCCTCTGCCCCTTATTGCCCTCTCGGCTCTATCCTCCTCAATCCCCCTCACCTCACCCTAGAATTCTGTTTGACTAACTCTGCAAAATAGAAGAGAGTAGGTAATCGAATCCTTCAAATCTGGAAGTGCTAGATGTTACTTTGTTGTTTGTTTCTTGTTGACCTTTAATCTGGAGATGACCTCCACATAATCTAGAGATGCTTGATTAACTGTTGATCTTGCGCCTACAAATCTGGAACTAATGCTTCTTAATGGCCAGATGTTTTCTTTGGCTTGGGTTTTGAAAAGACCGGTTGTTTAAATTTTGAAGGAATTCCTCAAAAGTTGTAGGAGAATCTTTGATTGCTGATATTGATTCCAAGAAGAAAATCTTCGCAATATTCTCAAAACTGACAAAACTTTATCCCCTACCACCTGTCTTAGACGTTCTTCTTTTAAATCTGGAGATAATCATTTTACAAGATATTCTGCTACCTATACAAAGCCTTGAAGTGGTCAAAAATCCAAGTGTTCTGCCAGATGCCTGGAAAATGGGATTGCATTTGATGCCTTTAAATATACCTGGAGTCTTGGGATTGACCTTTTGTTCACGAGTATAGTTGTCCTTATGCGCCATTATAGTCTCCTCATACAAGTTTCTCTATCAAATCTTCTAAAGATTGATATGTCTCATTAAATTGATTTTCAATGCAAGATCTTATTTCTCGACACTTGTTGATGCTTATCTTAACACCTTGAATGAGCATTAGATTTGGTCATTCCTCATAATGGGTTGTGTGCTCACACTCAGGAAAGCTTTTTTTGGACATTTGGAACCCCAACCTGGCAGTCGAATGATTTTTGTTTTAGGTAATACTGGATGGTGGCTATTGGAAACACCATTTCATGATATTGAATGCCATCCCGTACCATAGATATACTCTCTGTGTTGTTACAGACCACAATCTCTAGTGAAACTTCGATTGGAATATGAACTATGACAAGCGATAACTTGTTGTGTCTTGAATACAAATTTTAATGCCGCTGACTGCAAGGAATCATGGTTGGCATTCTTTACAGTTACAATCATTTATAAAGTCAATGTTCTCCATAATAACTCAGGTTTTACACAGACCACATCAACTACAATGCTATCACATTAATTTACAGAACTTAGAGATTCGCTATTTGTTTGACGTTCTTGGGCACATGGAAATTGAAAGCTCAATTTGACATATGGGCATTCTCTAAAATGGCGATGATGGATACACCAGAAACCTCTACTCTGTCATTTTCCATCTGAGATGCCCTGTCGATATATGCAATTTGCAAGCAATAATTTACTGACAGAGATTTGGGATGTATGACGGTTGGAGGATGAGAAAGTACCTTGAACACTTTCCAAGAACTGCCAGCCGTTTGAACACCATGATTCTCGACACCTATCTTCATATTCAACCAATGTTGCCCAACATTCACAAATACCAATTCAACACACGAAGGTCTTGAGAGATCAGATTTCTCCATTTTTTAAATATGATCTATAATATTTATTCTTCATGCATAAAGAATGTAACATCATAAATCTTTATATATCCCAAAGGTTCCAATCTCATCTGACACATAGAGCAATGTAAATCGTGGGGTCTTCCTCCATGTAGATTGCGTTTTGATATTTAGGCTTTGTCTTAACTTGAATGTTGACTTGTAGCTAACCCTTGTTTTGTATGACTGTAGGTGCGTGGCTTCGAGGATTGGAGATTGTCCTTATGGCACAACCAAAATTTTAATGGAAATTATAATAAAATCAACCCTGCACAAAGGCCAATGAAACCCAAGAAACAATTTGGCAAATCCTTTAATAAAAATTAGCCTTTAAAGGCCAAATTATCTCAATCAAGGCATCATAGCCATACATAGCCATACATCAAGGGTGTATGGAATAAGAACTTCCAACCTTCCTGTACCTCCTCTCTAATGAGGCGAGTTAAGAGCTCAGTACTACTTCTGCCATATATGATACCGGTGCTCAGGAACAACAATTCTCGGTGCTACGGGAATAACCCCATTCCTATAACAAAGAGAACATTGAAAATTTAGTATTTGGATACTAACATGAACCAAGATTTAGTTCGGTCCTCGATTGTAGGAAAACATTGAGGAATCCCATAAATCATTAAGGGGAGACATGTTAGGGTACCAAATAGTCATTACCTAGTTTTCATTGTGCAATTACATATTAAAAATGCAAGGTAAAACTCAAGCAAGAGACATAAAGGAAGGGAAAGTCATAGAGGG
>SNQJ01S0295662.1:0-10567 GCA_010110895.2 Picea sitchensis | reverse complement strand
CCCCAGATCATACTCCAGTTCTCGTATAGTGGGGTGGACTTCTAGAAGGACCCATATATGGTGTTACCTCCTAGAGAGGTGTGGGACCATAGAGGTATGTTTATGTTTTTTATGTTTTGTGATTTTGATAGTATAGCATATGTTGTATGTATGGATGGATGCTGATGCTATCATTTGTTTGTTGTTTCTACATATGTGGGGCCACGAGGTTGAGAGATGGAGTTGGTTAGAGCATCGGCTCATGAGGGGCCAGTGAGACCGTCATGGGGTGAGACATGGTCGGGAGAGAGGCATCGTAGAGACGAGGCTGGTGCGAGGCCAGTCAATGATGCGAGAGTTGGTCGGAAGTGCAGATTCGACGACCCTGGTGCAGGGTTGTCGAATGCGCCTTAGGGAGACACCGACAGGGTTCTTGAGGACTTCCACTGTTGGTTGGAGGTGGTACAATAGGGAGTGCCTAAGGGCACGTGGACTTAGATCCAAGAAGAGGGAGTCTTGGAGTGGTGCGTGGGAGGACCGACATAGTTGTGGACCCTAATCCACAGAGCAGTGGTGGCGGAAACAACGATGATTGGGCGACTGCCACCCAGACCGGGAGGAACCCTAGCGGGTGGGGCACCTCCTCCTGATAGAGGACCTAGTGGTGGTGCTCTAGCGGCACCATGAGTGCTTGATGTATTAATTTTTTGTATTTATATAGGCCTGCGAGCCTATGTTGTATAGGGTAGTGTGACACCTATTTTGTACCTATAGGGATGAGGGGGTTCACCTGCCTATGGGCGACGTACATGTTGTACGATTTTTTGTAAACATTGATGGCAGATTGATCGATATAATATATATATATATATATATATATACATTTTTTTGGATCTTTGTGATGTTCACATGTAATAATGTTTGGTGATGCTTTTTATAATGTCTAATTTATATGTTGTGACATACTTTTTATGATCTATGTATGTGTAATGGTGTCTTGATGTGATAAATTCCAATCTAATACTATGATATCGATATTATCTACTATTTGATTGAATTGTCGTGGAATATGTGTAAATGTAATTGAATAAAAATGTCGAGATAAGATTCTAACTTGCAGGTATTTGTGGAAGAGGCAAGGATCACAGACACGATGCACATTATTGAACTGGAGGACGACAAGTTGGGAATCTAATAAGATGCTAAAGTTACGAATATGGTGATGACTGGCCTCGACAAGAAGGCTAATGACAGTTGTGTATTCTGCTTGGTTATTGGTTGTTGAGCCTAAACATATGTCGCTAGAGTGGAGCAGTTCATGTGAAGGGGTATAGAGGGCTCAAGCGACCGAAGCGAGATTTTGTGAACATCGACTAGCTCCGTCAGTGCAACCGATGTGGTAGGCCGATGAAGGAAGCATCTGTCAATAGAAAAAATGGTAGATTAGACATAAGGCATGGCGGGAAAAAGAAGATTAAAAAATCTACAAATGTGTACAAAAAACGTACTGTTCAGGGGAGGATTTTATGTCAGGCTCGGTTGTACGGATTGGGGCGATGGATGCATTGGTGCATCATTGCATCGTCACGATGATTGTGAGGATCTATGGATCCTTAGCTACTGAGTGGATCAATGGTGGTTAGTTGAGAATCATGCAAAGGGCATTCTGTGGAGAGAATTTTTCCTAGGGATTGATGTTGCACACCAAGATGATGGGGTAGCTCAACCAGTTTCGGGCCTTCGACTCGAGTGAGTTTTCCTTTGGGTCGATATTGGTGGCATGGTTCTTGGAGAGGGTGCCCATGTTGCGCCCTAGAGTTGTTTTGGAGGTGATTGTTGCACGAGAGCCATGATTGATGCGGTGGGCGTCAATTCTAGTATGACATGGGGGTGGAGAGGGGGGCCATTATTTTATGGCCGATCTAGCATGTGTGTGGCGTTAGATTCCCCAGATCATACTCCAGTTCTCGTATAGTGGGGTGGACTTCTAGCAGGACCCATATATGGTGTTACCTCCTAGAGAGGTGTGGGACCATAGAGGTATGTTTATGTTTTTATGTTTTGTGATTTTGATAGTATAGCATATGTTGTATGTATGGATGGATGTTGATGCTATCATTTGTTTGTTGTTTCTACATATGTGGGGCCACGAGGCTGAGAGATGGAGTTGGTTAGAGCGTCGGCTCATGAGGGGCCAGTGAGACCGTCGTGGGGTGAGACATGGTCGGGAGAGAGGCATCGTAGAGACGAGGCTGGTGCGAGGCCAGTCAATGATGCGAGAGTTGGTCGGAAGTGCAGATTCGACGAACCTGGTGCAGGGTTGTCGAATGCGCCTTAGGGAGACACCGACAGGGTTCTTGAGGAATTCCGCTGCTAGTTGGAGGTGGTACAATAGGGAGTGCCTAAGGGCACGTGGACTTAGATCCAAGAAGAGGGAGTCTTGGAGTGGTGCGTGGGAGGACCGACATAGTTGTGGACCCTAATCCACAGAGCAGCGGTGGCGGAAACAACGATGATTGGGAAACTGCCACCCAGACCGGGAGGACCCCTAGCAGGTGGGGAACCTCCTCCTGATAGAGGACCTAGTGGTGGTGCTCTAGTGGCACCATGAGTGCTTGATGTAATAATTTTTTGTATTTATATAGGCCTGTGAGCCTATGTTGTATAGGGTAGTGTGACACCTATTTTGTACCTATAGGGATGAGGGGGTTCACCTGCCTATGGGCGACGTACATGTTGTACGATTTTTTGTAAACATTGATGGCAGATTGATCGATATAATATATATATATATATATATATACATTTTTTGGGATCTTTGTGATGTTCACATGTAATAATGTTTGGTGATGCTTTTTATAATGTCTAATTTATATGTTGTGACATACTTTTGATGATCTATGTATGTGTAATGGTGTCTTGATGTGATAAATTCCAATCTAATACTATGATATCGATATTATCTACTATTTGATTGAATTGTCGTGGAATATGTGTAAATGTAATTGAATAAAAATGTCGAGATAAGATTCTAAGTTGCAGGTATTTGTGGAAGAGGCAAGGATCACAGACACGATGCACATTATTGAACTGGAGGACGACAAGTTGGGAATCTAATAAGATGCTAAAGTTGCGAATATGGTGATGACTGGCCTCGACAAGAAGGCTAATGGCAGTTGTGTATTCTGCTTGGTTATTGGTTGTTGAGCCTAAACATATGTCGCTAGAGTGGAGCAGTTCATGTGAAGGGGTATAGAGGGCTCAAGCGACCGAAGTGAGATTTTGTGTCCATCGGCTAGCTCCGTCAGTGCAACCGATGTGGTAGGCCGATGAAGGAAGCATTTGTCAATAAAAAAAATGGTAGATTAGACATAAGGCATGGCGGGAAAAAGAAGATTAAAAAATCTACAAATGTGTACAAAAAAGAAAAAGCCTAGTGTATAATGACTACGCTCAAGCGCAAAATTTCTTTAAGTACAACCTGTTGATGGGTTGTTTGAGGGAGTATCCTTCGGGAGAGGCTAGGATGTATGTACCTTTAGTGAGGCAGTGTTGGACTATGTAGGGTCCATGCCAAAATGACTCAAATTTTCCATGGCTGAGGGTATCGTGAGCGATATCATAGGCAAGGACAAGGTCTCCTTCGTTAAATGAGCGAAGGTTGACATGGCGGTCAAAGGTGGCCTTTGACCATTTTTTAGCTGCCTCATTGTTTTGTAATGAAGACCAACATTCTTCATCCAATGACTGTAAGTTCAGCAAGTGTTGTTCCATTGGATCAGTGTCGGGTAATAGTTCAATAGCGGTGCGCAATGTGGGAATTTTGCACTCGATGGGAGAGTGGCTTCGACCCCATGAAACAGATGAAATGGTGTAAAACTAGTGGCAGTTTTAATTGTCATGCAAAAATCCCATAGTGTGGAAAAAAACATATGATGCCAATTGGTCTTATGTTTTTTGACCATGTGTTGTAACATGGTTTTGAGGACCTTGTTGACTTCTTCTACCTATGCATTGGAATGAGGGTAGTACGGGGAGGCAAACTCGTGGGAGAATCCTAACCTTGAGGAGAGTTCGACGAAGATATCATTCTTGAAGTGTTTGTCATGATCGAAGATTAGCTGGAGTGGTAATCTAAAGTGGGAAATGACGTGATTAAAGAAAAAACACGTTGCAGTGTTAGCGGTGTTGTTGAAAGTGGGCATGGCTTCGACCCATTTGGTAAAGTAATCAACTACCATGATGATGTACTTGTGTCCATTGCTAGATGGAGTGTTGCAAGTCATGAATTCTATGCCCCATTTTCAAAAGGGGCCGACAGTGATGACTGGGTATAGAAGAGCGGGTGGCGCTCATGCTTTGTTTTCACACAACTGGCATTTGTCACATCGCTTCACAATGTGGATGTAGTCATGAAACAATGTGGGCCAGAAGTAGCATGCTCGAATGATTTTCTGGCTGGTGTACATCCTTACGAGGTGGCCACTGCAGGTGCCATTGTGGCAATCATTCAAGACTCTATTAGCTTCGTTGATGGTCAAACATCGACAAAGTATGGTGTTGACCCCACATCAATACAAAATTTCTCCAATGAGGAGGTAGCGAGGGGCCTGATGGAGAATGTGCCGATGATCGTCTTGAGAGAGGTGAAACCAAAACTTCTGTGTCTGAAGGTAGACGAGAAGGTCACCATACCAGGGGTCATCCGAGGGGATGTAGAATAGGTGTTTGTCAGGAAAATCCATATTGATGGGTGAACTTGTAGCCTCTGATGGAAACGTTGTGATGAGTTTGACGAGAATGAGGGCTTTCTTGATTTTGGGAGTTGAAAAATCTAGGTCGTACTCCTAAAGGATGATGATCCATCAGGTAAACTTACCATTAATTTGTCATTGACTTAGCAAGTACTGTATGGGGTTGGAATATACCACGACTTTGGTAGTGAAAAGCGAGATATAATGACATAGTTTTTGGACTACGAGAACAACTGTGAGGGCAGGTTTCTCTTCATGATTGTACTTCAAGGGTGGTCCTGAAAGGTTTTTACTAATGTAGTAAATAACATGCTTGCGACCATCATCCCCTAGTTGTATGAGAACTCCTGCTACTGAAACAGTTGAGGCCGATAAGTAGAGGATATAGTCATGATCATAGCCGGGTGGAGTAATCAAAGGGGCATTGGAGAGTGCTTCTTTCAAATCATCAAAAGTGGTTTGGGCATGTTCATCCCATAGGAATGGGATATCGTGACGCAGAAAGCGAAGGAAACTGTGCATGCGAGTGGCGTAGTCAGGGACAAAGTGTCGCAAAAAGTTGGCTTTGCCTTGTAGCCTCTATAGTTGGCACAAATTTTGAGGTGGTGGAATTTATGTGATGGATTGGACCTTGAAGGGTTCCACTATGATGTTGTGTTGGGAAACGATGAACCCAAGGAGGCATCCAGCAGTGACGTAGAATATGCACTTGAGGGGATTCAAGAATATATTGTACTGATGACATCGTTGAAAGACAACTCGTAAGTCATCTAGATGTTTTGTTCATTTCTTGGATCGAGCAGTGAGTTCATCCAAGTAAGCGAGGATGGTGCAAGCGAGATCATGGAAAACATAGGTCATGGCTCGTTGGAATGTTGCACAAACATTCTTGAGTCCAAAAGGCATGACACGATATGCAAAAGTACCCCATGGGGTGGTAAACGTGGTTTTATACTGATTTGCTGGGTGAATCTATATTTGATTGTAGCCAGATAATCCATCCATGAAGGACAAGGCCTCATGGCCGGTGCAGTCATCGATAATTTGGTCGATAAAAGGCGTAGAAAAGTTGTCTTTGGGACAAGCGTGATTGAGATCACAAAATTATGTGCAGACACGAATGGTGCCCTGTTTTTTGTTGATAGGGACGACGTTGGAAACCCATGATGTGTATGTGATCGGGTATATGAACTCTGCAACACGTAGTTTGTCAATTTCAACTTTGATGGCCACTGCTTTGCATGGGTGCAGTGGGCGTTGCTTTTGACGTACATGGGTAATATCTTTCCATGTGTTGATACAATGTTCTACAATAGAAGGATCAAGGCTAGGAATCTTTGTGTATGACCAGGAAAAAATGTCTCAGTATTCCTGGAAGAGAGATTAGTAATTTGTGAGTTCTTCAGGGGAGCATGCGGTGCAGATGGTGATTTCCTCTATGATTTCTAGTTTAATGGAAATTTCAATTTTGACAGTGGGGGAGATGTTGGCCAAGTTGTCATTTTCAAAAGCATCGGGGGCAAGGATTGGGTTGTTGAACCAATCTATATTCCTGGATGGGATAAAATACTTAGTTTTGATTGCGCATATAGAGGCTTGACTAGGAGGGTTGAAGGCTTCCTGTGAGAGAAGGAACACTCAATGATGGAGCGCATTCCATGAGAAATCGGGTGTAGTTAGTTCCTCGAGGATATCTTCGTCCCAATGGAATATGTGAGAATATGGGGGATCTGGGGAAGTAACATTGGTGATTGTCACCGTGTGGTTATATTCGGGTGGTGAATATGTAGAGGGGGTATCACAACTATGGTGCGATGGCGTGCTTGACATGAACCAAATGTCCAGATATTGTGGGTTAAAAATTGTGGTCGGGCGTAAGATTTCCAAGGGGAAATAAACCAGAGAATTGTGGGGATTTGGGGATAAATCCTCATCTAGGATATCCATGAACCATGGAGGAGTGGGAAGTGTGTCAGGCTCAAGAGAGAATATATAAACAATATCTGGAGAGAGAGTAGGGGGAACTACTGGCATCATCGGAGCTGGGATGATGGGAGGATTTTGAATAAGGGCTATTCGACGAGGCATGTATTCAATAATCATGGGACACTGGTAGGTGAAATGATCCAGTGAGTCAGAGAGAGAACAAGGACATCTCATCCGTTCGTTAACTGATGTCGTGACATAATGGATGTCAGTGACTCAGGTACTTGATGACGTGGGTGGAGAGGGGTCTTGCTGAAATCTTTGGCGTACTGTCGTTAGTGTTTGTCGAAACTAAGGTAGTGGAGGGAAATGATGAGTATAGTGTCCATACTCTAAATAAATGGCACATACAAATTTGGTTCTCATCCCTTTGCTACTTGTAGTAGGGGATCTGGTGGTAGTACTAGGTGTGCTTGGTAAAGCAACGAGCGATGTGGTTGCTCGGGGGAGTTGGATCAGATTGTCTAACTCGAGGAGAGAGGGACATCTATTTGTAGGGTGTCCTTCTCTCTTGCATAGTGCACAAAGAGGTTGAAATCAGGGAAGAAGTGGAGCGGTAATCTCTTTCTTCTTTCATTTTCCCCCAACTGTAGCAGTGGTGCTAGCAAGTGGGGGGGGAGGGTGGTGCGATTGGAGTTAGTACTGGAATCTTCATTAGGATTCCTTCTGTTTGGGGAGGGGGGGATAGTTGAGGGACCATCGCTAGTGGATGTAGATACCATACTAGAATGTCAAGCACCATGTTGGGAAGGGTAAGATTTGCGGCTACCTGAAAATCTTGTAATCCCGGTGGGGGGTAGAAGAAGGGGATTTGGGTGATGGCTTGGGGGATGGTTTCCCAAACCAGGATTTTCCCTTAGGGAATGGTTAAATCGATGGTAAGAGGTGGTGTAGGGTTCTCAGGTAATATGAGGTAGGATTTCTTCCACTAGTGGGACATCGAGGGGTGGAGAAGACTCTGTGGGAGGGATGGTATCGCAAGTTTCAGTTCCATCAGAAGATATGACACACAATTTTGTTGAGGGATGTATGAGAGGTGGTGCTCCATGGTATGTCCATAGCAAGGATGGGTCCTTGAAAATTTCGAGACCCATCTTGATGAGTGGGTAAGCATCAGAATTAGTGTGGAGAAGAGGTAGGATGTTATCGATGTTGGAGGAAGGGTTGGGCTCGTAATGTGAAACTTGGTCGATGGTGATGATCTTCCCATTGTGGGGGAACATCATCATTCAAAACACAAAAGAGGCCATAACCTTCATAGCATACATGTAGCTACATCCAAACAAGATGTTGTAATCGAGCGGGGCGTCAATAACCTCAATGTCAATAAGAATGGTTTTGCCCTCGAGTTTAACGGGGACATTTTTAAAGATCCCTTTAGGAGAGGATGGTCGTCCATCATAAGGTCTCAAAGTGATGGTGGATGCTATTAGCTCGGGGGAGCCAAGTTTCTTCCATACGATTTTGGACATGATGCATGTGGATGCACCTTCATCGATGATACATCGATGAACTATGATGTTCTGAATCTTGACTGGTATCTGGAAATCTACCAAAGCGGGAAGACGAGGTTCCCCACAATCTAGATCAAATGTGATGAGTCTAGTATCAGCAGGGTTGACTGCCCCCAAGGCGGAAAATAATGATTTATGTTGAGTGGGATGGGTTTGGAGAACCTCTAAGACTAACATGGTTGCAGGATATTGCACCAAGTCATCGACCAAACTATAGTTGTGTGCCTCCCTAGCCTGAGGGTTGTTGACATTCCGTCGTAAGGGGATGCGAGGAATACGAATGGGTGGTTTAGTGTTAGGGTGTGGAATCATCAAAGGTTGCCCAACTATAACCGGAGCTACCTTCGAAGTGGTGGGAGTAGGTTCAGGGGGTGCATTGTATTGATGACTGCGCATTTGTAAAATAATTTCTTCTTCTCGAGTGAGAAGGATCGTTCGATCTATCGGATTCCTGGGGTTTTGATATTGTCCCATATGTGGTGGGGCAGGGTGCATTTCTTTTTGGGTATTCATCACACCTTGATGTGGAATAGAGTTTTGCAACACCTCCGAGGGTGGTTGTTGCAAATACTGTTGTGGGGCCTACTGAGGGGCAAGCAACCCTAGAGGACGTGGCGCATTCATGGAATATTTCATCCATTTGAAGTCAGAGATTTGGGGGAAATGGTGAGTATAATGACCATGCTCACCCCAAAGGGCACAAGGGAAGTTATTTCGGAGGTTGTTGTTGTTCCTCCCTTGGCGTTTGTTGTTATTTCCCCCTTGGGGGTTTTCGTTCCCCTGATTCTAGTTGCCCCCAATGGGTTGGTTCTGTTGGGGGTTGTTTCCCCCTGATCCTAGGTTATTATTGTTTTGGTTTTTTCCTTTCTTTCTAGCATTATTTGACTGATGGGCCAGATTTTCCATATTCAGTTGTTCAAAATTTTGAAATTGTTGAATGGGAGAGGGATGAACAAAGTTAACCCCAGCAAGTGGTTGTCCTTATGGAGGAGCAATGGGTTGTGGAGGACCAGTAAATGGGAAATACAGATTATTTTGTGGCAATTATCCATAGGCTAAATAGGAAGGCGTGACGTTTTCACTAGTATTTAGGGTGTAGGATGAGGTAGAGGGGTTACTATAACTCGATTGAATAGTCAGGCGCATCATGGGTGTCGACAGGGGTCCACTTATGGGTGGAGGAAGGGAAACATGGTATGGTTGTTGATAAGGGGGAGGAGGATAATAAGGGGGTCCTCCATATATCGATGGATATTAAGCTGTACCGTACATAGGTGGTTGTTGGGGGTACAGATTGTGGTGTGTTGTGGTACCAATCAATCCATCCGTTGAGTGAGACATCCCAAGTTTGTCCTGGTTGAATGGTATGGGTCTTGGAACATCAAGTATTACTGTGTATAAGTATCATGACTATGCATAAATGAGGTCGTAGTGTTGAGCCTTGATGATGGCTTCTTCTTCAGTTTGGGGGAAGGTGGAGGTCACATATTTGGCAAGGAGAGAGACGAGTGATCTAAGAAACCAATCGAGGCATTGTTCTTTGGTGGTTTATGCTTTGCATAGACTATGTCGCCAATGCAATTCGTGAATGTGGTCAGCAATGTGTGTGGTTGAGGTTGGTTTAAACTCAGAGAGAAATTCTAGACCATTGTCATGGCGAATTGGTAGTTGAAAGAAGGTAAAAAATGTTTTGGCCAATGATTCAAAAGTCACATGGGACCCTGATTTTTCATCTACATACCACTTGGTTGATGGGTCTGTGAGTATGCATTGAAATAACCTTAATCGGATGGAGTCGTCCATGATGTTGTTTGAAGAGAACCAAAGGTGGAAGGTCATGACATGGTTGGCAGGATCTTCTCCCTCCTTTCCTTCAAACTTGGGAATGTACGAAGGTAGCTTGGTAGGCATTGTAGGCCATGTGGGGTTGTGCAATATAGGATCGTTGGTGAGCTTACTCAGATCTGGTATGTTGAGGGAGGCTAGATACGACATCTGGAGTGGTGGTGGAGGATTAGTTCCAGCCATGGTGTGAGTGGTTTGTGTACTTGACCCATGAGGGGGGCTAGGTGGAGTTGTACTTCCCCCTTGGGAAGAATTTCCCCCCCACTTCCTTGTAAAGGAAATCTAGTGGATGGTTGACCTTGGGAAGTGGACCCAAGTAAAGTGGGACCAAGCAAAGCTTGTTCGACAACACAGGTATTCCAACAGAGGACGAACACATTCAATAACCATTCACATAACCAGATCAAAGATCAACACATTGATGTTTTCACGTGGTAAAACCCCTACAGGGAAACATCCACGGCCCCAGCCAACGCGCCCACTTGGAGC